>JXTC01001058.1:0-17287 GCA_002914845.1 Trema orientale | reverse complement strand
CTGAGGTGTAGTGACCCCTATGTCTTGGAGGATCTACCGGGGAAGAGGGTTACAACTTTATCTGTGTGAACGCTAGTGTCTTTGGTTATTGTCGAGTATGAATGTATTTTGAATAGTTGTGAGAATACAGAAAAAAAAAAGGGGCCATGATAAAGAGGGCTACCAGGTACTGTGTGTGAAAGCTAGCCTCGAGTAATCCACTTAGGTGTAGTGACCCCTATGTCTTAGAGCATCTATCGGGGAAGAGGGCTACCACTTTGTCTGTGTGAAAGCTAGTAATGCACTTAGGTGTAGTGACCCCAATGTCTTCAAAGATCTACCGGGGAAGAGGGCTACCACTTTGTCTATGTGAAAGCTAGTGTCTTTGGTTACTGTTGAGTGAGCATGTATTCAAGGACAAAGAGGGCTACTAGGTATTGTGTATGAAAGCTAGCCTTTAGTAATCCACTGGGGTGTAGTGACCCCTTTGTCTTAGAGGCTGGGGAAGAGCGCTATTACTTTGTACGTGTGAAAGCTAGTATCCTTAGTTGTTGTCGAGTGAGCATGTATTCAAGGATAAAGAGGGCTATCGGGTATTGTGTGTGAAAGCTAGCCTTGAGTAATCCACTGAGGTGTGGTGACCCCTATGTCTTGGAGGATCTACTAGGGAAGAGGGCTACCACTTTATCTGACTGAAAGCTAGTGTCTTTGGTTACTGTCGAGTGAGCTTGGTTTCAAGGAGAAAGTGGGCTACCAGGTATTGTGTGTGAAAGCTAGCCTTGAGTAATCCACTGAGGTGTAGTGACCCCTATGTCTTGGAGGATCTACCGGGGAAGAGGGCTACCACTTTGTCTGTGTGAAAGCTAGTGTCTTTTGTTACCATCGAGTGAGCATGTATTCAAGGACAAAGAGGGCTACTAGGTATTGTGTGTGAAAGCTAGCATTGAGTAATCTATTGAGGTGTAGTGACCCCTATGTCTTAGAGGATCTACCGGAAAAGAGGGCTCCCACTTTGTCTAACTGAAAGTTAGTGTCTTTGATTACTGTCGAGTGAGCTTGTATTCAATGATAAAGAGGGCTACTAGATATTGTGTGTGAAAGCTAGCCTTGGTTGGGTTTATTTTCTTTTAATTGGTTGTTCTTTTTTCTTTAGGCTAACTGTTCAATAAAATGACCACATTTTGCTTCCATGTTTTACTTTCCCTTCTAATGCTTTCATAGTTGAACGTGTACATGTCGGATTAATCCTTTTTGTTTTCATGAAGATAGAATGCTAACAAACTATGGAGTTCTTTGTCTTCTAGTTGCGGTCAACTTTTTACTTTAGGTCTTCAATGCGTATTTCTCAAGAGAGTTTATTCTGCAAACTTGATGATTGAGCTATTGACACAATTATGAACAAGATGTTTGAGAAATACAAGAATGGTGCAAATTTTTGGGACAAAAACATGGTTTAAGGTAAGACTAGTTGTATTTGCCTCCACTTTTCCTGTTCAACTTTGAAAATGCTTTTTCATTTTGGTAGTTTGAATTTTAGATTTAGGCTTGACATGCATATATGAAAGCCATGTTTCATGTAGGATTGGCTTCCTTATGGTAAAAAAAAAAAAAAAAAGATGAGGAGAGAAAAGTACTCTACATGGGTATTTTCTGATCTGGGATAAAATAGCAAATGTTCACTTCAAGCCAGGACATTTTTGCTCTCTTTGAATTCTATTATTTGTTCATAATCAAGTAAAGTATACATATATATATTATGTTTAGATGACATATCAACTATATGGTTTATCCAGCCTTTTTACAGTGGGGATGATAAGGCCTTTTTGCATAATATTATAACAGCTTTTTATCGTGTTATTCTAAATATATGTCGTATCACAAACATGAACAATGCCTTGAAGTTCAGCTTGGTGCAATACTGCAATTATGAAGACCTAAATGAGTATTTCTGGTCTGGTAGTCACGTTCTTGCTTTATTTTCAGGTTTATTTCACAAATACTCAAATACACTATTCAAACTAGTCGACTTTGTATGGTGGNAAAAGTACTCTACATGGGTATTATCTGATTTGGGATAAAATAGCAAATGTTCACTTCAAGCCAGTACATTTTTGCTATCTTTGAATTCTATTATTTGTTCATAATCAAGTAAAGTATACATATATATATTATGTTTAGATGACATCAACTATATGGTTTATCCAGCCTTTTTACAGTGGGGATGATAAGGCCTTTTTGCATAATATTATAACAGATTTTTATCGTGTTATTCTAAATATATGTCGTATCACAAACATGAACAATGCCTTGAAGATCAGTTTGGTGCAATACTGCAATTATGAAGACCTAAATGAGTATTTTTGGTCTGGTAGTCACGTTCTTGCTTTGTTTTCAGGTTTATTTCATAAATACTCAAATACACTATTCAAACTAGTCGACTTTGTATGGTGGCTTTGTTTGAGGCCATCAATAGTCTAGGTAAGGAAATTCTTTTTTCATTTTCTGGTTCCTTTTTTCATCAAGTAATTCTCTTTTTTGATTAAATTTATTTTTGTTTCCTATAAAAAGGGGTTATTAATTTCCTATTGTCTCATACTAAATAACCATCAACTTTTAAACATTGTGAGGGGTTTCCTAATAGTTCTTGTGCACTTGCAAGTGCACATTTTATTTGGGCCTTATAATGATTTTAAATTTGGACTTTTCTTGTAACTTAAAACGAACTTAGGGTCTATTTTGCATTGTTAACTATTGGATTGTTTCCATGTTTACTTTTGTTAGAGTTGTATAACATATTGTGGACATCAATCATATATTGCTAACTTGATTCTTCTTGGTAAAACATAGTATTTAAGCAATTTGGTTTTAAAGTTTTCATCATTTGCATACCTCATCAATCATATCCTCAGGCTTGATTATTGAAGCTAAAAGATAGCTTATATATTTTCAACACTATCAAGTCTTTGGGCCTGTAAATTTCTTTGAATTGTTTTCATAGACGATGTTACTGATTGATATTTCTTCTCTTTCTTACAGATATAAACTCAGGGGTTGTGTCTAGTCCTTAATTAGTGCAGGAAGAAATAAGGTGAATGCAAAAAAGAGAGAGAACGAAATGAAAGAAAGTAAGAAAAGAAAAAAGAAAGAATTGAAAATACTAAAAAAAAAAAGGAAAACAAATGATAAAGGAAAGGGGAACAAAAAAAAAAATATACAGAAAAAACAAAAGAAAAAGTGAACCAAGAAAAAAAAAAGAAAAAGAAAATGAAAACGATAGAAACAGAAGACATAACAAAATGTGCTTACTGGTCTTGTTATAATTGTTTGTATTGCTTGGATTTGTAAGCAACACTTCTTTTGAAATACGGTTTCTTGATTACTCATTTCTGTTTTGTTTTTCTTCCTACTTTATTTTTTGAAGAGAATGAAGTTAACAAAGTTTTCTAGCTCTATTATAGAATGTTTTTATTTATTGTGTATATATATATATTTACTGTAAAAAGATCTCTTATCAATTAGCTTTTGTTATTTGTTTGTAAATTCAAGGTAACTTTTATTTTTGAGTCTTATTTGGTAAATATATCTGTGTAAGTGACTAACATGGCATTATAAGTTTTATTTTTGTTTTTGCACTTCATTATTTCTAGGGCTATAACATCAGTATGTGTATTTGTCCAATTTTAGGGTGTGATTCTTTTTGGTTCTTGTGGTTTGTATTCTGGTTTAACTCTGTTTTGATTCAAATGTCATGGCTTTTAGGGTTTCTCTTTGGATCCTTTTCCCTTGCACGAATTGGATATCTAGCCAAGAATCTTTTTTTCTTTTTTTTCCATTTTTGTGCTTTGTGATTTCTTGGGCTTTGCATTTTTTTCCCTCTTTGCATGCATTTGCAGTTGGGCTTTAAATAAGTTCTACGTTATTGGTTCTTAATCCAATCTGTCTTTGTTTTTTTGTTGGAAAGATTTCTTGCTATTTGACTTTGGGATTTGTCGATTTTTCCTAATTTAATCGTCAGTTTGGATTTTTCATGTTTTGGGTTAGAACGATTTTGTCTCATAAATGGGTTGCGAAGTTAATTTGGTAGGTGGAGCTGGAGTTGGTTCAGCATAAGAAGATGAAACAGTAGTTAGAGATCACTTTTATCTTCATCTACTGTTCTCCTTTAGTGTTTCATTCCTCTCATCTGACTATGAATCAAGCTTTGCTGCACTAGCCAACTCTTTCACTAGCACCACAAATGGCAAAAGAAGTTGCAGCAGTAGAAGTCACGTGGGTTGCTAGACTAAGTCCGTTACCAGATCGTCCAACAACAACGAAATCCACCAGCATCTATAGCGGTATATCTAGCACCAAGATCCTATTATATTCAGTGGATATATATATATATATGTACATATTTATATATGTGCAAAGATGTTGGAAAATGCTGCGTGTTGCCCTTGAATGTCTCGCCAAATATTGAGGTGGTGAAACATAATGCTAAATATCTTAGATATCAAATATTAAAAAAAAAATCAAAACAGGCACACACTCTTCCAGCAATGTTAAGAATCCAGTTATGAATTTTTATGGAATTAGTTTTTAGTTAATTGAAATTTCTAAGTTTGTGGGTCTCTGGTGGTATGTCTTTTTTAGCAGGGCAAGGTTAGCCCATGTAACAATGGAAGAGTATGTTACTAAAGCCCAAGATGTCATTGCAAATATGCTTGCAAAAGGTTCAGCTATTGGACAAGATGCCATGAACAGGGCTAAAACATCAGTTGAGTGCAGCGCATCTAGGTTATTTCTTTTGTAGGAGATTATGGCTTACAGAAAAATTTATAGTTGGGATTTCAATTGTTAATGAGAAAGCAAAATTCTTTTATAAAAGGCTTCAAGTATCTGATAAAACAGTGGTTGCAAATTTGCTGCAGAAAGGAAACTCAATCATACAGGATCAGCTGTAAAAACTAGCAGGTATGAAATAATTATCCTGTAACTAAATCATCTATTGTCTTCAAGATTTTTTTATGCTTTCCTTCAATTTTTTTTTTTCAATATTCAATGTTTCTTATTGTATTTTCTATTGTTCATTATAATGTAGCTTTGTAATAGCCAAGATATTATAAAACTTTTTCATTTACTTATTTTCTTATATTAATATTTCATCAGTATTACTTTCAAAAGTATTTAATTTCATATCACTCAAGTTGCCCTGATATAGATTTCTGATGAGTATCACTTTTTTATGTTTGTGTATGCAACTTTATTAGTTTATAAGGTATCGGTTTCGTTAGATTTTCACGAAGATGCTTAGTTGAATACAAAAGGAGTCTCAAAACCTAGTGACAAAGAAATAGACACAAAGATATGTAGGGAAAAATGAATAGGAAAAAGCAAATTTACAATCTTCAGAAGCACTCTAATAAATTCTATATTCTCCATTTTCTATGCTCCATAAGAGTAAAAAGAACAACTATACTTGATAATCTGATAATAGGTTGGAGCATTCAATATTATCATAATTATGATATTTTCATATGGGCTATTTGTACGCATATAGTTGGTTCATACATAAAAGCCTAAACTATTAGTTTTATCTCCCCTATCCATCCTTACCTTTTACTATTTTCTGTTATCTGAGTCCTTTTTCTCTCTTTCATCTTGGTTTTGTTGTTGACTAAAAAATACTAGGTCTTAAGTTTCAGTTTTTGGGGTTCTCTTGATGTTTTAATTTATAACTAACTTTGTGTTAGTTAAACAAAATTGAGGAGATAAATTGTGAAAACGAGTGATTTGAGTATTTGTTTAACGAATTACTTCTCAAGATTGGTATCTTTTTGAAAATTTTTTTTGCTGCTCTTGCTTCAAGATCAAACTAAACTGACTCTAATGGTTCTTGGTTAAATTGTAACTTATCTTATTGTATATTTTATCATTTATTAATTTTTGTTGGATGCTGAATTTGATTGTCTGCAAGTCAAATTTTATTAGAATGGTTGTGTTTCCTATTGAATATTTTTTATTTGTCAATTTTATTTTATTTTCTTTTCTTTTCTTTTAGGTGATCTTATGTGGTTTTTGCGTCTTATTTCATTGATATATTTTACAGTAGTATATCAATCGGCTTAGAGTACTCTGACACAATTATTCACCGTGATTCTCAGTCGTACCATCGAGGACTTGGTGCAATTACAATGACTATGTTTTGGGGTAAGTCTCTAAATTTNTATATTTTATCATTTATTAATTTTTGTTGGATGCTGAATTTGATTGTCTGCAAGTCAAATTTTATTAGAATGGTTGTGTTTCCTATTGAATATTTTTTATTTGTCAATTTTATTTTATTTTCTTTTCTTTTCTTTTAGGTGATCTTATGTGGTTTTTGCGTGTTATTTCATTGATATATTTTACAGTAGTAGTCTGACACAATTATTCACTGTGATTCTCAGCCGTACCATCGAGGACTTGGTGCAATTACAATGACTATGTTTTGGGGTAAGTCTCTAAATTTGATTAGAACATAATTAGAACAATTAATTAAATCTTGATCATACTAGATTAAGCTTGAATATGATGAAAGCTAAAATAGTGGAAAAGCAGAGAAGAAATGAAACAGAGTAGTGTTAATTTAGGGGTTACAAATCTGAATTGAACTAAGGTATTTTACCATAAATCCTAAATCCTTTTAAGGGTTCTAGAACGTGGATTGCATGCACTGAATTAAAGAAAACCAGCTAAGTGCACATGCAGAGACACTTGAGCTAGAATATCTAGTTATTCTCTAAAATTTAATCCCTAAACCCGGTAATTTCTAGCTTTAGTTGCTGGTTTTCTATGAATCTACTGAGGTGGTAGTTTCTAGAACTCTTCCTAAGGTAGTTTGAAAGTCTCTAAAATAGTTCTAGGTAGTTTTGTGCTATTTAATGATTATTGTTCACTAAAACCATAGGTGAAATCATATCCAATGAGACAAGAGTGAGTAGCATTTGACACTTGGCAGCTGGGGAATATATTTGTCCCCCACTAACTACTTGATGTCCAAGTCTTGGCAACCTATAAATAGGAGCCTTCCTATGAAAGCGGGTCAATAGATACACTTTGGGACACGATTTAATTTTGGGTTGCATTATGGGTTAAGGAACATAAAGATTTCAGGGATGTGACGTTTGCTGACTTGTTAAGAGGGTGGTCAAACTTCTTGTAATTTCAGCCTTTTTTCTATGTTATTATCTGCTGCTGTTGAGTCTTTTGGTCCCTTGATTCGTCCTTAGGGTCCTAGTTCAGTTAGGAATCCTTTTGTCATCTAGGCTCTTGGTTCCTATCTAAGTTGGGTTTGTTTTTTCTGTTCTTTTCTAAGGCGGTGCTTTTTCGTTCTGATTGTTTCTTTCTTCCTGTTTTGGGACAAGATTTTGGGACATCTTGTCCCACTTTTGTTTTATTTTCGCTATATTAATAAAGTACTTCTGTTTCTTATAAAATAATAATAATAATAATAAATAGGAGCCTTCCTTACACACACACATACACACAACTAACAACTACCCTATCACGTTTCAACCATCATTCTCAAGCTCTCTCTCTCTCTCTCTCTCTCTCTCTCTTTCTCTCTCTTATTTTCTTTGTAATTCATGTTTGCGGCCACTGCAGTGGCGGGAACTCATCTTTTCTTCCATTTTCACCCACCCGATAAGCTTAAAATACCTCTCTTACTTCTACATATCACTCAAGATCATTTTATTGGCTTAGAATCACTATTTTAACATAATCTACACAACAGAAAGTGTTCATTTTTGTCATTGCATGCATGATCATCCACTGTTTCTACATAAACAGTGTCTGATCTTTGATCTTTTATTGTATATTTTAGCCTCTAATCCATACCTTTCATCTGTGCATTACCTAATATTCACCATCTAAATTTCTTATCATATATTATAAGGTTTTACATGGGCATAATGTTATTTTAATGCATAATAAATACTACATTTGCATATATAAGTGTTTGATCATCCATCCTCACTTCATTACACATCAATGAGCATGAAGGCATGTCTTTAGTTTGATCATTAAAGTTCCGTAATTCACGTTTTTATATGATTCATGTGTTTATAAGAAGCTATATTTCAAATATCAAAACATCATCTATTTCTTATTTTTCATACGTATATATGCATTTTCATTACATCTAAAGAACTTTATAAGGGTTGAGCCATTCAAAGTCCCCAACACTCATGTTCTTAGTAATTTTTGCACTCACGGCAACATCTTTTACTTTCTAGTATTTTAGTTTCAGTACTCTTTATTTTCAAGCATTTTGAGTTGTAGTTCAAATTAATTCCAGTTAACTAGTCCCTTTTAGATTTCAGTATTATTAATTTCAGTTTTCTATATTTCAGTAATTTTATTTTCAGTTATTAATGTTCTAGTCCTTTAACTTTTGTTATTTACTTTTTAGTCTCTTCAGTTTTAGTAATTTTTTTTTCAAGTTATTCAGTTACCAGCTTTTATACACGTACATATATCTCTCTAACTAACTTAGCTACTGACAAATTACAAGAATAATTACTCTCTTATTCATTGGTGTTTGGTACTACATATTTATATATAAACTCTAGGTCAGAAATATTCCTAAACTAGAATATTTAATCAGCTAGAGTACATACATGTGGCTGACAATATTCTTATGCCCATACTAAGTACACATGTCATACACATACTTCTCATGTCCGTGCTAAGTGCACATGGCATACATACATACAACTCATATGTGAGCTGTCAAACACAGTTCTCTCGACACTCCCCCTCAAGCTAGTGAGTGGATATTATCCATTTATCCATTCCTAGCTTGGTAATAACATATTGAGATATAGAACCATTTAACCCTTTAGTTAACACATCTGCAAGTTGTTTCTCTGAGGACACAAATGGTGTACAAATCAATTCGCTTTCCAACTTCTCCTTTATAAAGTGTATATCTACTTCCACATGTTTGGTACAGTCATGTTGCACAAGATTGTGTGCAATGTTTATTGCTGATTTGTTATCGCAGTATAACTTCATCGTTCTCTCCCATGTTCTCTTCAACCACAAAAGCTCACATACTCCTAATGCCATTGCCTTGAAGTCAGCCTCTGCACTTGCTCTTGCCATTAAATTTTGTTTCTTGCTTCGCCAAGTCATAAGATTGCCTCCAAGGAAAGTGCAACACCTCTTTTGAATAATATTCATGTTCCTGGAGTACCTTTCAAGTATTGTAAGATCCGATGAGCTGCTCGAAGATGAACTTCTTTTGGATTACTGACTAACTACTCCCACAACATAAGCTACATTTGGTCTAGTATGGAACAAATAGATTAATTTTCCAACTAACCTTTGATAGGACCTCCTATCTACTACTGCATCTTCACGTGCCTCACTAAGCTTGTGATTCTGTTCAATAGGAATCTCTACTGGTTTGCACCCCAATTTTCAGATTAATAAAAATCCCATGTTGAGAGTGAGCAACTTCAATGCTGAGAAAATACTTCAATCTGCCAAGTTCCTTAATTTCAAATTCCAGCAACAAACATTTTCTCAGATTTTCCATACCTTCCAAGTCGTCTCTTGTTACCACGATATCATTATCCACATAGACTAACATAGCAGTGACTCTCCTTGAAAGTAGGACTTCTAGATTGGTTTCTTCAGTAAGGTCTCCATGTAAGAAGGCATTCTTGGCATCAAATTGCTGTATATTCCATCTTCAGTTGGCTGCCAGAGATAACAGTATTCTTATGGTATTCATCTTAGCAACCAGAGCAAAAGTTTCAAGGTAATCCACTCCAAAGGTTTGAGTGTAGTTTTTAGCTACGAACCTTGCCTTGTACCGTTCAAGTGATCCATTCGCCTAGTATTTCATAGTAAACACCCATTTGCACCTACAAACTTCTTTCCTCTAGGTAGTTCCACCAAGTCTCATGTCTTATTTTTTTTCAAGCGCATCCATTTCATCCTTCATAGCTTTTTTCCATTCTTTACTACCCAATACTTTGGAGACAGTTTTTGGTATAATAATAGTATTTAAATGAATAAGAAAATTTTGATGACTCCTGGACAATTTCGTACAGGATACAAAGTGGGTCAATGATCCAGACTCCTTTTTATTATTTTCATAGTTGACTTATAGATAATGTATTCTTTTTCCTTGTCTAGATTTTTTCGCATTGGGTTTTGCCTAGATAAAGTTTTATGAGACATTTTTTAGGGTGGCCTTATCCAAAGGATTAATTATTTCGACACGACTTTGTGGATACCTATGTTGAGTTTGTTGTTTTGTGTTATTTTGATTTTATAATTTTCTTATATTTTAATTTTATTTGCTAGTTTTAGGATTATTGAGCAAGGGATGGCCGTGTGCCAACCTAGTTGGGATTCTTAATGTTTCTCCCTTAATTCAGTTTTCACCGAAAATAAAAGAATCAGAGTACACTTTCTAACACCTTTCCTAATAGCAATAGGAAGATCATCATCATTAACAACTTGTATATATCCTCATTACTAAGGGCCAGGAGTTACCTCAATATTTTCAGTCTCAGGGTTGGTTTCCGAATCAAATACTTGCATTGGTTGAACAATAGAATTTTTCTTCCTTAAGTATACCTGCAATGGACGAGTAGCACTCCGAATTTTTTTATCTGCTGTCTTTAGACTGGGAGAGTATAGGTTAGACTCAATTTGTATAGAAACAGATGACTCATTGATAGGTGTATGTAAGGATGAGGAAGGATCAAGTAAAAATAGGTCTGGGTTCTTATCAAGTAAAGACAAATTTTAATCATTATCTTTCATGAATGACTCCCTCTGAAGATAAGGATTAGGAAAGTACTTTCCATTTTCAACAAATATGACATCTGTAGAGACAAAAAAAACGTTTTATGGGTGGATAATAGTATTTATATCCTTTCTGTGTAGATGAATATCCAACAAAAACACATTTAAGAGCCCTAGGATCAAGTTTCCCTCGGTTATTGGAATGAACATAGACAAATGACATACACCCAAAAATTCTAGGAACTAGATGATTTGTCATTTTGAATTGTAACCAAGGACTTGAGAGGGTATCTTATTAATCAAATATGTAGTGGTTAGGACAGCCTCTCCCTAATAATTTTTTGGAATGTTCTCTTGGAAAAGAAGGGCTCTAGTTACGTCAAGGAGGTGACCATTTTTTCTTTCAGCTTCTCCATTCTGTTGTGGTGTCTTAACACAAAAACACTTATGAATCACTCCCTTTTTGTAAAGAATGGTAATAGTATTTGATTAAAATAATCTCTAGCATTATCAGAACGAAGGGCGCTCAGATTGCTACCAAGGTGCTCCGTTTTGTCGTTTTTGCTCTGTTTCGCGCCGTTTTTGCTCTGACTCGTATCGATCGGTCCTGGCTTGAATCCAAATGGTTTGAAACACCTATTATTTTTGCACAAATTCACCTTGATTCTCATTTATTCACAAAAATACACCCAAACACTTCAAACCAACACAAATGATTGAAAACGCATAATTATTTGAGCTTAAAAGGTACTTGATTTGTAAGTGAATAAACTCCTCATCAAATACCCCTAAACTCAAATATTTGCGTGTTCTCAAGCAAAACCAAAAAAAAAAAAAAAACATGAATGAAGTACTAAACAAAATAAAAACATGTGAGTTTTGCATCAAATCAACAACAGTGCAATTATCTCCAAAATCATAAAATGTTCCAAGCTCAAATAAAATGCAACCATTGAATACATCTAGAAGTTCGACATCAAGTATCGGTTTTCACTCCACTCTCTGTGTAAGTGTGTGCACAACTAATCCCACTCAACCAAATGAACTCCGGAAAGACTTATGTGCTTAGTAGACTATGAATGATCTCTAGATAATGCAAATTAAAACTACCATAAGCCCATTTTTTGTGTCATTCTATGAATGATCTCTAGATAATGTAGGTTATAGTGTCAGTGAAGATTAAAAGGTCTTTTGAGGGTTATAATGTAAGGCCGGGGTGAAAGATAGATGTGAAGGATATTGTTTTCGACTCGTATCTCCCTAGTCATGAATCACGACCTAAGGATCTTTCATGATTCCCAAGAAAAAATTTACTCACTAATCCCCATTTCATCATTCTTCTTTCAAAAACACCACAACAAGTTTATTTACCGAAAACACAAAACTAACCACAGTCCTTTATTCATTTTTTTTCAATACTTTTTTTTTTCATTTTTCTTCCTTTTTTTCCCTCTTTTTTTTTTGATTTTTTGTTTTTTTTGTTTTTGATAATAAGGTAGGAATTGTGACAAAAAAAGAGAAATATAAACGTTACTTCCAAACTCAAAATCAACATTTTCACCAATGTTTGAAAGAATAGAAGGTAATACATTATTTGCACTAATTCTTTCTTTTTGTTTTCTTTTATTAACAAATTCATCAACCAAAAATTCTTCAAACACAACTCATACTTGTCCTTATGCTAAATGAATCATACAAGAGGTGCAATGCAATCATGCCTACTAGTGATGGGTTTAAGAAATGAGAATTTAGTTACTCGTTTAGATGCACTTGTGGGAATGATGAAAATAGGTCAAACAGACTCGAGTGAGATTAACTAGGGATAAAGTTTTCACTCTAATGATCCAAAGAAATGCCTAACTCCTCTCTTCAGTGACACTTAACCTAAGATTTTGCCTCAAACAACACTCAAATAGGTTTTAAAGTTTATGAGATATCAAGGCCTATCTATTGCACATAAGTGTTTTCTAAAGCTCAAATTAGTCTAAGTGATCTTGATTTATGATGCTCAAATGTAAAGAATTAAGTGTGAAATTCAACCAATGCAAGTCAAGTACACAAATAATTCAATGAATTGCATTTTAAAAGACCTAAAAAAACTAAATAACTATACTCATCATCAATATCAAGTTATCTCATCTTTTCAAAACTCACAACTTATTCACACAAACTAATGCAAATAGAACCAACAATTATCAAAATAATCAAAATAAAGTATTCAAAAAGGTATAACAAATCCTAGCTATCAAATATAGACAAACATATTAAAATTACCAATCTCAAAAAGAAATTCATAATATCCAAAATATTCATACATTAAGCTCAATACAAATTTCAAAAGATATTAGACTGAAAGAAAACAAAAGAAAAACTCTTGTGGAGATGAACTTCAAGTCTTCAAGAATATCTCCCAAGAATTCTTCAAGAAATCTCCAACTCCAAGCTTTACACTACAACAAAATTAGGCTTTTATTGCATTTGAGGATAGCATTCTTAACATAGTGCTACTTACCAAAATGCTAGGTTGTTAATGATAGCCTTTTGCTTTGCTATTAAATGTTTAAACTTAAAAAGGTTAGTATTCGGTTTAATAGGTTACTTATTTTAGTCTCCTGCTTGCACAATTCCCAAGTTCAAAATTTTAATCTAACATAACTTGATGAAATTATTTTCTCAAGAGAAATTACCCTCTTGAAGTTGAGAGAAAAAGACTTTCTTTTACAAAAGTCCTATTTAGGGTTTAATATAGAACTAAATTGGGAAAACCACATAACTCTGCAAATATAAGCTAGTGGAGGCCAGAGGAGGCTTCGAATCGCATGAGGCCTTCGAATCCAGGGACTCGCCCAACCTACGAAAGCTAGGAATGAACCCAGCTTGAATCAAGTGGGAACCCAACGTGAACCCACCCAACGACCAGCTCATGAACCCAGTCACAAAGAACCTCGTTGGAGAACCTTACCTCATGGAGAGCTCATGAACCCAATCACAAAGAGCCCTGTTAGAGAAGCTCACATCACCGGAGAGAACGAAAACCTCTAGCAACTCAACCTTTCGTTTGGATTTGGGTACACTCTGTTTTTTTTATTGTTAAAGAAATCTTGTTTTCTTTTTAGGCTTCTTTATTGATCATATCACGAAATCATATTTAGATGAGATATGCATATGGAAAATTGATCGAATTGGGCAAAAACAGAGAGCTTATCCATTGTTTATAAACTCGAACTCATAATTCCTCTTGTTTCTCATCTTGTTATTTCAATCTAATCTCGTTGAAATCACCCATTGGCTTAATTAGGTGGTCGTGTTGTGTATCAAATCCAAGCTCTATTCAAGCTCAATTTGTGAGATTCATCTGTAGAAGGAACCTTCTATTCATGATTCTTCTCACTGAGAGTTGACATAACTACTCTGTTATTTTCTTCAAAAAAGAGAATATTTCTGCAATTACTGTTTGATATTTTAGGCATTCTCTATGAATTTTGTCTTCTCGTGCCATATACCAAGATTGAAGATAGCTTTAATATTCAGGTCTTGAATGCACGAACATTTGGTGTGGAAATTTTTCACCAAATTCGAAATTATTGTTTCCTGGAATTTGAAAATGGGCCAAAAGAGGTTAACTCAGTTTCAATCTTCTTTTGGGAAGCGTCCTATGAATCCTTCTTAGTTGTAAACTTTCTATTCATATGTTTTGCTTCTTTATGTTCTTTTTTTTTTTTTTAAATGTTTTTTCTCAGCTTTGGATAAACTAGAACTTGAAATTTAAGTTCCATCATAATTAAACTTCTATCATCTCCTAGTGTTCAGCATGAGTATATTGTTTTCACCCGAATCATTCCAAATCTAACGTGGATATTCCATATTTGGCTAGTCCTGTCATTTTTATCCTAAATTTCATTGCACATGAGTATTGCAATTTATGCAAAATAAAAGTTTTGAAGAACTATAACCGCTTTTCTTGCCCACGATTATCATGTGTCTCTGGAAACATGTATGTTTTTATCAGTCATATGCATCAAATGTTGAAATCAGTGGATGTCTGTAGTCTACAAATTGTGTACATTTTCATATTGTTCGTTACCACAACCACCTTGGGTTCTCCTGCTTTAGTCATCATGTGAGATTGTCAATCCTCTATTTATTAATACCCCTTAGGCATTCATTTCTGTATTAGCTTTTGATCCGTTAAAAGAACTTTTTAAGACTCTAGAACTAGAAGTGCAAGGTTGTCCTAAGTTATTGAACTTTTAAAAATTAATTGTTTGCTAATCAAATAGTGAGCACAAGGATCGCTTTTAGAATTTTGATTATGTGATTTCGTTTTTTGGGCAATAGTAATTGGTTCTCTTTGTAATTCTATTGGACTTCAGGGAGTATGCTTTTATATGGCCGATATTTTAGTGTCAAAAACTTGTTTCCACTTTTTTTTTCCTCCCCTTTTTTCCAAGCTATATCTTGTAGAATAATGCTAAACTTTTGATGTCCTGATTTGTTTGAATAGGCATTGGTCAAACTAGCAGAAGAGATAGCTAAATCTTTCATTTCGGAAAGTTCAAGAAAGATCAATGGTAAATATATTCAGTCTCACCTTCTTTTCTTATTTGATGGTATAATCATATTGTTTGCTTTAAAGTGATCATGTTTTATTATGCTCCTGTAAATTTTTCTGGCTGCTTTACCAATGGTAGTAGTGATTTTCAGAAAAGTTTCATGTCTAATGGTAAAAAGAAAACAACCGACAGTTTTTGGTATAAAGAGACTTGCATCATTGTTGAACTTGGATTTATGATTCTGTAACTTTATGGTCTGATTTGATGTGATAGGTTTATGTCCCATTTGTTGGTCAAGTTATTGAAATTTTTTAGTTGAAGGTAAATAAATTATATGAACTCTGTTTCTATTTAGTCTAATAGGTATCATTTATTGTATATTTTCAGTTGTTCTTAAGAAGTTGAAGAAGCTGATAATGGATAATATTGCACAGTCCAAGGAATTCTTGCTTGGCGTGACTCATTAGGTAAGTTGGTATTTATATTTATTTTACTTATGAGTTATGAAAGTGGATTGTGGTTCAGTGTGAACTTTGTATTATGAATAATATATTGCAAGAGGGATTTACTACAATACATAAAAGAGTTGAACTAGGAGTTTTTTAGGATAGATGTGTAAGCCTTTATTCCACCTTCTAAAAGGTTAAAGGTGGATACCAGTTGGGAGTTTGATCATGACCTGTTATATGAAACTTTATGTTGTGGCTTTTGAACAATCTTGAACTTAAGTTAAGTTAGAACCCTTAAATGGGATACATAGACTTTAGGAAGGCTGAAGTTTTAAGTTGGTTACACAGATGTGGTGAAAAGCTACCAAAGACCCATAATAGAACCATTTTTAGCCTCTCCATTTCACAATTAGTTTTCTTTATATCGATATAGGTTTAACTCTCAAGTTTCCATTTCCTTGCGATCTTTTTAGAGTTCTTGTTTCTTGGCAAATTCATAAAAACTGCTCTTACGATTTGTTGAGGTGTTCTTGTAGGAACTAAATACTGACTGGCCTCTAGTTCCAAGTTGTTTGCTTGGTGTTGCTACTTTATTTATTTTTTGATGGTATTTGTTGTGGAAATAACCAGATGCGTAGTTGTACTTCTTATTATATCTCTAAGCTTCTTTTACAAAAGGTCTCATTGCACTTTCGGCTCCGAATTATTTTCTTCTTGGTGACAACTTATTGTCAGAATCCTTTAGTCATCCTTTTTTTCGCTCTGGGTCCTTTAGTCATCCTTAAATATGCTTTATTGTTGCTTAAAATGACGTATCATATAATACGGCTATGTTTTTATGGTGTTTGGTCTCTCGTTTTTCAATACATATTGGTGGAACATTATGTGAAAATCAGATTATTTTGATCTTCTTAGCTGTTGTGTTGGTGCTCTTTATAAACTTGTTGACATTTTCTACTTGATATTGCACGCAGGTTGAACAACCAATATTGTGACAATGTGCTAGTGGGATGACGCAAAGAGAAGAATAACCTCGTTGGAGACGAGTTGTGGTGCACATGCTCCTTTTTGTTGGAGGCAATATTATGTTACACTTCTCATCTTGTATGAGACTTAAAATGTAATTCCTCACAAAATATTGTAGATACTATACTATATTTTGTTATATAAAAGTACATAATAGTGAAAATGCTTAATTTAAAGCATTCTTTAAATGGTACCAAAAATTGTTTTATAGAAAAGAAAAGTACATAAATCTAAAGAATTAATCGAACGCTTTAAAAAAAATAATATTAGAAAAACACTTTTAAAGATATATAACAGCATGCAAAAAATATTATAAACCATTTTCACAGCAAGCAAAGAAGGCTACAAAATCGTTTTTACAGCAATGAAAGAAGGCTACAAAAAAGTTCATGTAGCAGTTAAAAAAGCTATGAAAAAGGTCTTATATAGCGTACAGGATAGCATTCAAAAAACACTATAATAGGATGGAGACTTTTAATAGGTCGAGCT
>JXTC01001056.1:0-21977 GCA_002914845.1 Trema orientale | reverse complement strand
TAATTTGTACCTTAAAATAATATAATAAGGGATAAAATATTAATTTTACTAATTTTTTTGAAGCTTTTAACCGGTCAAAAGGAGTAAAATTATATTATAATTCAAAATAGAATGAATTTATTTTGAATTTTTAATAATACAAGGATTTTTTTTACACTTTTCTAGAACATCTATATTTTAGTGATAATTTTTCTCAAATAGAAAGTACTTATTTTAAATTTCTAAAGACACAAAGTTTTTTTTTCATATTTTTTTAGAAATAGAGGACATTTTAGAGATACTTTTCCAAATATAAATAAGAAAAAAAAAAGGGGCCATCTTACCTTGAAAAATCTTCAACTATCATAATAGAAATTTCAATGTTATTTCTATTGTTTAGAAGAATCTAATAATCTAATATCTCTGAGACTCTAATTTAAATCATATATCTTCTTCAACCATTAAAACTTCACTTTCTTAATTGAGAAAGATAAGAATTAAGAAAAAACTTTTCTCCTTTATCTTCTTCTCTATGTGCGCCTATTTTTACCAAATATGCAATAATCCATAATGAGGTTTTTGCAGAGCTATCAAAATATCATCAGTATCCTTACCATATTTTCAAGGGATAAGATTCCAACTACAATGAATATGGGTTTGTTTTAAGTTACCTTAAATTTTGATCAGTAACCCATCACATAAATTACAAAATCATATTGCTTCCTTGGTTTTAAAATTATTCATGGCTCTTCGTTAAACATCCATTGCTCTTCGTTAAACATCCATGGGTATTTCACTAGTTTTTTTCTTTTGGATGAGATCAAAACATTTAACTTGAAAATCTTTTTTCACAAACCAATTTTCTTTTAAATTGCTAATGTTATTCTAGAGTTTTTTGCCAAGTTGAAATATGAGAATTTTTTAAGGAAATTAAGAATAAAAAAAATGATAAACATATTTCGGAAGACATGGAAGACAAAAGAGACCAAATTTTTTGTTGCTCATGTTGAAGATGAGTAATCCTGTGTGATAAGATATTTGGCTTAGCCCTAAACCACCGAGCCTTTTGATTTCAATCAAACGACTAAAATAGCTCTAATTTGGATTGCAACAAAACATCCAAAAAAGTGGAGTTGTATAGTAGAATCTGCCTCTTTTTTTTTTTTCCCTCACCTATTAGTTTTAGAGATCATTTCCCTTCTTTTTCAATATTTTGCTTTCTTGGACAAACGATAATCCATATGGGGATGTTTACAATACAACCCCAAAAAATGAGAGTATGGGTGCTCCCCTTATACTGATCATGTAATCTAGACCGAAGTGTGAGTTATTTTAGGTAATGGATAGAAGAAACTTGTATTGATTTCACTTTATAAAAGCCCAAACTTTAGCCAAAAAAGAAAAAAAAAATTATTGCTTTAATGGTTACATACAAAGCAGAAAACAAAAGCGATTGTAATAATATATATATATACATAATAATTTTATTAGGTATCTGTTCTCCATGACTTTTAGGTGAAGGGATTGACCAATATATCACAGGCTGCTAGCCAAAGAGGCATATCATAAAAACTTTTAAATCATATTTCTTATCCTTTCTTTTATAATGGACCATAAACCCACTTGCCATTAGGTAGCAATGGAGGGAGGTCGCTATATTTATTTTGTTATAATTATAAGCGATAGGCCTCATGTTTTCACTCATTTTCTTAGGCTTTAATCATTCTAAGATCATATCTCGGCCATTGGTAATGAGTGTACAAGTACATGCCTTTTTGGGGCTGTATAGTAGTTACCTCCATTATTAATATATTTTTTTTTCTTATCTTATTATTATTATTATTATTATTACTACTACTACTACTACTACCACCACTATTATTACTTTTAATCACAATGTAGACAAAACTCGGCCTACATTGATATCTTTACTTTCACATGATTGCCTATATTAAGATTATTTTCTCAACAGATATCATATATTATGTAGAGAAAAGTACACTGGGTGCCCATTTTTTGCACATTATGTTAATGTATATTCTTTTTTAGTTTTTGTAATTTTATATCCTTAATCTAAAATTATAAGAATTGCCTTTATTATTCTACTGTTAAGTATATATGCCAGAGTAATTAGAAAAATATGTTTGCTTGTTTAGTTCAAAGTCGACTTTTCACTGTGAATTTTCCCAGGAAACAAACACATCGACTAGGTGTTTAGAGACGGATCTAACTTTTGTTTTCTTTGAAGTTTGAGCTCTAATTGTAGCCGATGATTTAACTTACAGTTTATTTTGGGTTTTTCTTTGATCTCCACCCGAACCACCTTTATCATCGAATGGTCTAGATACTATAATTTTTCTTTGTTGGATTGCTTTCATTTTCTTCAAATTTTGAGCTCGTGTTTTGACGCAACAGTCCATAAGTCCATAAATTAGCACAATTTCTAGATGGAGAAATGACTTTAATGAGTCAATCTTACTGGTAATTCATTGATCCTCAAGGGAGCTTACAATATCAAAGAGGCCCCAAAATGAAGATGCTCCTCAACATGAAAACTAACGCCTAAATACTAGATGCTGGAAAACATTTCTAAATGACTCACGCAAGAGTCCAAAATAGTCTAACAGACTAAACACATCACCAGCTCTTAAGCAAAACATTTGAATGACATAGTATGAATTATTAACGACAAGTTCTTGACAAAACGACAACATATAACTCAGATTGCCCTGCATCAGTTATCCATGTCTGTGAAAGAATTCATCCCGAATTCAAGAAGAGGTAGGAGCAATGTCAGGCGGGAAGTATTCGAAAATGTCAGCCACATTGAAGGTGGATGAGATGTGGAAATTAGATGGCAGGTCAATAACATAGGCGTTGTGATTAATTTTGTGAGAGACATGAAAAAGACTTACGAGGATGAAGCTTAGAGTAGTGTCCTAAAGGAAGACGGTTCTTACTGAGGTATGCCATAACCAAATTGCCATAACCAAATCACCCACTTCAAACACTTTCTTGCGTTTATAGAGATTAGCTTGCTTCTTGTACTGGACATTAACGAGTTCAAATTATTGTTTAATTGCCTGATGAGTACGAACAGCTTCTTCCGCAAATGCTTCAGCCGACTTACTTTTGCTACTGGGTAGTTGGAGTAAATCTATAATGTAATTGGGAAGCTTGGTGTAAATAATTGAAAAGAGAGCTTTAGTAGTGGACCGATTAGTACGGCTATTGAAAGTGAACTTAGCTTGTGCTAATGCGAGATCCCAGTGCTTTGATTTGTCACTAGCAAGGTAGCATATCATATTTCCCAAAGTGCGATTGACAACTTTGGTTTGTCCATCAGTTTGCGGGTGATAAGCACTATTGAATTTCAAGGTGATGTCAAACCACTTCCAAAGCTCTCGTCAAAAATGACTTATAAATTTCATGTCACAGTTAGGATGATGGAGCGAGGGACTCCGTGGAGATGGATGACTTCGTTGAAGAACAAACAGGTGACAAGGCTAGTATCGGCTGTCTTCTTGCAAGCCACAAAGTGAGCCATCTTAGAGAACCTATTGACAACCACCATAACAGAGTCAATATGATGAGGGGTTTTTGGAAGACCCAAAAACGAAATCTATTCTGAGATCTTCCCAAACTGACTCAGGAATTGGTAATGGAGTATAGAAGCCAGAGTTATGGGAATGACCCTTGGCAGTTTGGAAAATATCACAACGTGGTACGAAGCGGGAAATTTCTTTGTGCATGTGGGGCCAGAAGAAATGATCAGTTAGTAAGGTAATTGTCTTATCTCGACTTGGATGTGCAGCCAGACCTCTAGCATGAAGTTCTCGAATCAACTATTCACAGACAGAAGTGCGAGGAATACACAATTGGGTTCCCTTGAAAAGGAAGCCCTCATGAATGTGGTAATCTTGGGGACTGGTATGATTAAGGCAGAGTGACCAAATGGCTGAGAAGTCATCATTAGTAGCATAAGCTTCCTTTAGGCTTGCAAAACTAGTAATTTCAGTATGTAGAGTGGTAAGTAAGAGAGTTTTTCAGCTCAATGCATCAGCGACCTTGTTGAGATGGCCGATATGATGATGAAATCCAGTTGAGATTCTTTTGAGAGTTAACAAACTTGAGAGCTTAATGGTCACTGTGAAGAATGAATTCTTTGTGAACGAGATAATGCTCCCAATGCTTTTCTCACTAAAGAATTCAATAGGGCGCCCAGCTTGGGAAATAACAGCACTGATGCCAATCATGGAAGCGTCAGTTTCGACTTTCAAAGGCTTGTGAAAATCTGGTAAGGCAAGAACAAGGATTGAGCTAAGTTTGTACTTAATAAGGGCAAAATTAGTATCTTGCTCTTTTCTCTAAAGAAATTGTCCTTTCTTCAAATAATTGGTGATGCAACTAATGTGACTGCTGAAATCTCGAATAAACCTCTTGTAAAAAGTGGCGAGTCCATGAAAACTCCTGACCTCGTGGATGGTTCGAGGGGTTGGCCAATTGCGGATGGCTTGTACTTTGGTATTATTAGTGGAGATACCCTCGGTACTTACAATATAACCCAAAAAGAGTAAGCAGTGAGTCATGAATTCGCATTTCTTTAAGTTGAGATACAACTTATGTTTCATATTACATGAAAGGAATCGTTCTCTTCCTGTGCTACATTATAATTGCCGCTTGCTTTTTTGTTCAGAAAACTCCCCTAAGTAAGTGCATATCTATGTGCCCTTTTGCTAGAGAAATAAAATATTAATCAAGTTCAAATTTGATCATATCATGATCACTTGCCAAAATTACTTATATTCTTATATATCTGGATTTTTCATGGTAGACAATACAACTTATGTCAACTTGGGAGCAGAGCATAATCCATCCTCCGGAGTCTTGGCGGCTTGATCCAGTGCTTCGCACTAGGGATGTTCCTAGCTTTGGCTTCTCAAAATAAAAAAAAAGAACAGTGCAATGCTGCAAACCCAGTTCTGTTTCTCATAATTGAATCCGTATCCTTTTTCTCTGAATCATGAAAAAAGTTGTTCAATTTCCATTTTGGTTCTTAAAATTCCTACCCCAAAATAGAGAGCTCAAGTACTGAGTATGAATTTTTAATTAGTAAGATGGGAGTATT
The DNA here is from genome assembly GCA_002914845.1 of Trema orientale. Taxonomy (NCBI): domain Eukaryota; kingdom Viridiplantae; phylum Streptophyta; class Magnoliopsida; order Rosales; family Cannabaceae; genus Trema; species Trema orientale. Next base: position 16,870 of record JXTC01001056.1, on the reverse strand, counting down.
TGCAAACAAGGCAAAGAATTTAAACTCCATCGGAGGAAAGAAAAAATATTTGTATGTATACTTGTGCTCTCTATGTCCTTCTAATAATAAGGTTTTGTAATTTCTTCAAAGAATTTTCCGCCATGTGCCTCGTTATTCCTTTTTGCTTGTATTTTAATTGAGGTAAATGTGTTGGCAAAGCAGAGGAGTAATGTCCATTTTATTTAGCTTCTTTGTAATAATAATCCAGTAAAATAATAATAAAACAAGAACTAGAGCAACTAGGACAGCTTTGAGGTGTTGAGTATGATCCGCTTCGGTGGTGCTAAAAATGAGAATGTCATCGAAGTAAACGACAATGAACTTCCTAATGAATAGCTTGAGAACATGATTCATAAGGCGCATAAAAGTATTCGGAGCATTACATAGGCCGAATAGCATAACCAGCCACTTGTAAAGTCCTTCCTTAGTCTTTAAAGCAGTCTTCCATTCATCTCTTTATTGAATACATATTTCGTGATAGCCACTACGAAGGTCAAGTTTAGAGAACACCGTGGACCCACTCAACTTGTTAAGCATATCCTCCAAACGAGGAATCAGAAACTGATATATCACTGTTATTTTGTTTTTAGTGCGGCTATCGATGCACATTCTCCAAGTGCCATCTTTTTTGGGAACTAATAAGGCTGGCACGACATATGGGCTAAGACTCATCCGAATTAGTTGTTTTTGCAGCAACTCATCAACCATGTTTTGAAGAATTTCATGCTCTGTGGCATTCATTCGATAGTGGGGAAGGTTTGGCAAACTAGTACTAGGAACATAGTTGATCTGGTGTTAAATATCATGTATTGGTAGAAGTTCATCAAATAGCTCAGTCGGGGTCAAATCCGAGAATTCTAACAACATCTTTTCAACTACTGGAGGTAAAGCTTGATTTCCTTGATTGAGTTCTTTAATGACCATATCCAACACAAGTTTCTTCCCTTGAAGAACATACTCAAAGTCTCTAGTAGTGACAGTAAAGAGGATAGGTTTCAGCTCTAATAGAGGAATTAGTTTACCTTGCTGGGGCAACGACATAAGTGTAATCTAGATACCCTTCCAAATGAACATATACTAGTTATCTTTCCTGTGATGCATAGCAGCTACATCAAATTGCCACGATCGTCCAAGCAACACATGGCACGCATCTATGTCAACAACGTCGCAAAAAATTTCATCAGAATAATGCTTGCCAATAGAAAATGGGACGCGGCAAATTTCCTTAACCGTGGTATCTACCCCTTTCTTAATCCAACAAATCTTGTATGGGTATAGATGTTTCTCGGTGGGTAAGACAAAAGCCTTAACTAGTGATCGAGAGACAATATTGTCACTGCTCCCACTGTCGATAATGACATCACAAACCTTTTTTTCGTATTATACAACGAGTCCAGAAGATAGAGTGCCATTGGGAATTAGAGTTATGCTTGGGAGTAAGCAATAGACATTGTATGATATAAGAAACATGTTCCCTTTCATCACCAAGGACAACTTCAGCATCTTTGTAGGTACACTTATCTTTTGAGACTTCCCCTTCCTCAGTTTCAGGTTGGCAATTAACAATATTAACTGGGCGCTGTTGAGGATATTCATAGGAACGGGACCCCGGCTGTTGGCAATGGTAAAAGCGAATTGGTGGGGAACGGGCATATGGATTGGGAGGAACTTGAACTAGAGGGAGCTTCCCGTGAGGTTGGGCTGGCAATGGTGGATTCTCGGGTGAGTTCTTATGCTCGCCAGAAGGAGAAGGGCTTGATGATGGAGCTACTGATCTCAGTTTGTCAGCTGAGAAATCAGCCGAGGCTCGACGAGAATATGGCATCTTGTTGTTCCCACAACACAGCTGTAACTTGACTTTTGTGGCTAAATTCACCGCATCTGAAACACTCTAAATGATTCGAAGAGCTAACTAGTCTTGTATGGCTTCGTGCAGGCCCCCAATATAACATGCCACCTGTTGAATTTCGGTCTTGGGAAGATTGTTACGAGCACTGAGCCTGTAAAACTCCTCAATATATTCTTGCACACTCTGATTGCGCTGCTAGCAGTGTTGATATTGTTGGTACAAGGTCTGTTCATAGTCACTGGGAAGAAAATATTTTTAGATTAACTCTCTCATATAGGGCTATGAGTTGATGGTGCGGATTCCACCCCGGCGATGACTGCCTTGAATCTGTTCCTACTAGGCAGATACTCCACCTTTCAGTTTATAAGCCACCAGCTTCACTTGTTTATCCTCTGCTACATTCATGTAATCAAAAAAAGTTTTCAATAGTATGAAGCCAATCAATAATATCTTCAATGTGCATATGACCATCAAAATAAGGAATATCGATTTTAATACGGTAATCAGAGGAGTGTGAGTGATAAGCATACCGATTTCGATGGGAAAATCTATGAGTAGCCCAGAATTTCCCATCGGTCTAAGTTTCATTGTTGTCCTCTAACGTGTGATCAACTTAGAAGGGTCAGTTGCAATGAGTTATGCCAACATTAGTTCGGGGGTCAGTAGGGACAAATCCAAAAACACGCTGCTATATATAGTGCTCAAACCGATCAGCAATGTATAGTGGTTGAGATTCCTCCCAAACCAGAGTAGGTGGATTTTGGACTTCATCGTAATTGGAAATCGGCGAAGTTTGGAACATATCACGAGAAGGAGGATGAGGAATGCAGTGTTCCTCGGCGTGTCGCCCGGCTGGGATGCTGATTTGACTCAAAGCTTGATAGATTTCACGAGAAAGACGCTCAATCTTTGCATCAAGCCTCAGCTCCTGATCAGTTATGGCTACCCATAAGGTTTGCACGCCGCGATCTTCATCAACAGGGTGGGTGCTACTGTCAGATTTAGGTCTCGAATCCGAAAGAGAACCTATGGCATCTGATACCAATTTGATGCAATAGTCCATAAGTCCAAAAACTAGCATAATTTCTAGATGGAGAAATGACTTCAACGAGTCAATCTCACTAGTAATTCATTGATCCCCAAGGGAGCTTACAATATCAAAGAGGCCCCAAAATGAAGATGTCCCTCAACATCAAAACTAACGCCTAAATACTAGATGCTGGAAAACATTTCTAAATGACTCATGCAAGAGTCTAAAATAGTCTAACAGACTAGACACATCACCAGCTCTTAAACAACGACATAGCATGAATTATTAACGACAAGTTCTTGACAAAACAACAACAAATAACTCAGATTGCCTTGCATCAGGTTTTCTCCAAATTTTAGCAGATCAATCTTGAGGCAATATTTTCGATTACAAACGATTTCATCCAGTTAATTATGATTTATGGCCATGTATTTTATGAAATACTGGTTTGAGTAATGCTCTGATCTGGGTTTCTTTCAACAAGCTTATTTCTTTCATTGAAAAGAAGGTAAAAGTCCAATTTTTCCATTTAGGTTGATGAATTTCTTATTCTCCTTAATTCTTAGATGGAGTTGTTAATTATTATTTGAGGATCATTTTTATTATGTAGAATGCTATGAATTTCTTATTCTATTTTTGCCTCTTACGACATGGTATTGCAATAAGGGCCATTTCATTGTTTATCTGCTTTATTCGTGCATAATTGGAAATTGGCTTTCCAAAGTGAAACTCTTTAAGTTAGATGTGGTAAATTAGGTTGATCATGGAGATGAGACATGACAGAGTTGGCTCTCAATGGAGTCGTAATCCACATTCAAGCAAGTCTTTTCATATACATGATAAATTATAGTAAATCGATTATATTGGGATGTGATATACGTAATTATTGTAAATCAGGTAAGTCACTGATTTACGGCAGCAAATCATGGTAAATGAGGTAAAACATTGACAAATTTGTAACTTGAAAAAAAAGCAAAATCAAATCAATTAAGGTGGTAACTTAATGATGTGCCATTGTATATAATGGTACATAAGTGGTAAATCAATTATGTGCTATTATATATTAGTGATAAATAAGTGATATACCGCTTTATAATAGTAGTAAATGAAGAATTGGTAAATATGCTACCATATATAAGTGACAAATTTTTTCAAGTCACGATAAATAAATAATATATCACCTCATAATAATGGTAAATAAGTAATTTATCAACGGTATAATAGTAAATATGTCACCGTCTATAAATAATAAATTTTTTCAAGTGATGGTAAATAAATGATATACCACCTCATAATAGTGATAAATAAGTAATTTACTAAGGGTATAATAGTAAATATGTTGGCGTTTATAAGCAAATTTTTTTTTTCAAGTCAGGATAAATAAATTATATAGTACTTCATACTAGTGGTAAATAAGTAATTTACTAATACTATAATGTTAAATATACTTCCATCCATAAGTGGTAAATTTTTTAAGTCTTGATAAATAAATTATATATTAATTTATAATAGTGATAAATAAATAATTTATCAAAAGTATAATGATAAACTTAAATAATTATTATTTAAAAAAGGATATATTTATTAATAAAATAAAAAAGCTATCTATTAAATCATACCTTTAAAAGTTTTAGAAGTGATATTTTTGTATTATGTAATCAACGGTGATAAATAGGATAAAGGAACAGGCCCGTCACCCTTGTCTAGAAGCCAAGTGTGCTAATACTAAAATCTTCCAGAGACACGCCCGAGCCAGTAGTCGTAGTACTAGTAAGTAGTAACTTCAAGAACCAAAAAAGCGCTAAAACCACAGCCCAAGGACCCAAAACCCACGCCCCCAAAACAAATTAAAGCAGGGAAGAAATCAACACAAAACCGGTTCATGCACATTTTCCGCTCTGTAGTCTCCGCCCCTTTTAGCCCAAACCCACGTTCCAAATCGCTGCTTCTCTCTAAAAAATGGCGGAGAACACCGAAATCGTGACCAAACAAGTCAACCCAGAAGAACCCGGAAACGTTTTCTCACTATTTCCCAAGTTCAAGCTCCAATTGCCATTTTTCAAGCAAGACCCAGAACCGGTCTCTGTAGATGAAGGTGAACGGAGAGAAGCAATGGCTGCTGATGATGAAGGGAACGGAAGAGAGAGTTGGAAGCCTGGCATGGTGAGGTTCCCGAAGGCGCAAGTGGTGGTTCCTCCTCCCGTGGCCGTGGAAAACGAAGAGACTGGAAAGACTTCCAATCCAGTCATTCTCTGGCAGGTATTGCTTTTTTTCTCCTTTTTTTTTAAAATAAATAAATAATATTATTCCCTTATTCCAGTATAGTACTATTCTGTTTGGTTGTTCGGAAAGTGAGTGAAAAGACTTAGAAAAAAAGGTAATGCTTGGATGTTTATGACTTGTTATGTTGTTTTGCTTTTAAATTAGCTGCATTTGGAATGAGTTGCAACCGTTTATGCCTATTGTTCTGTGTATTGGGGAACTTTATTTAGGCCTATTGTTCTAGTGTCTTGGTTGAGTCCCTTATTAATCCCTTTTGCATGGGACATATTTGCTACAGAAGGTCATTTCCAGAGGAAAAGGATTTAGTTCTAAAAAAAATGGAACACTGTTATAGCTAGATGGTAACTAAGTGTGAATAGATACCTATTGGGAGGAAGTATGAATGAAATGTGGAAAATAGAAGGAGAATTAAGCTCAAAGTTGGATAACTGCGGAGTATAATTGGAGAAGTGATAGTGCACTACCAATGTTTAAACTTGGGTTTACCAAACGTTACCTGTTTTTTTTTTTTTCATTAACTACAACTATGTACTCCTATGAAACACCAGATGTTGAGATGGTTGCATAGTTTCGTGAGTTAACTTTTCAATTGAGGACTGGTTCGTGTTTAGCTATATCCCTCTTAAGTTTTAACCCATGATTTTTGTAGAAAAATGTTTTTTTCAAAAAGGTTTTGGGAAATTTCGTGTATGGTTCTAATGGTGTTCATATATAGATATCTAGGATGAAGTGCTGGGATCTGATGATATGGAGAGAGGAGTGTCAGAAGTTTGGAGGCTATGCTAATATGTATTACATTGAAGTGCGTGAAGGATATGGCATATAGAAATGCTTTCTGGTTCTGGGGTAGTTTCTGAAGTCAAACAAATAGTGCTTAAGATGTCTTTTTGGGTTTTTCTGGTCGAAATTTTCTCGTTAAGAAGGTTTTGGATTAGCATTACTTTAGTGCTTTACCACGTTGGTGAAATTTCTTTGGTCTCGGGGATATGTGGTTGATTGTATGATGTACCATTGCCTTTCTAAAGATCTTATTTGAGGCATGAAAATTAAAGGCGAAAATAGTCGGGAGTTAAACTTACAAAGTTGTAATGAGTTTCTTGTCCTGTACTCTTCTCTTGTTGGGGAAATCAACGTCGTTTATTTAGAATGACTGGAGCTTAGACTATGGCATGAAAATTAGCTTCTATGTTTCCAAAATCGAGCATATCTCAGTTACAATTTCAAAGAACATCAAAGTAGTTTGTTGGTTCGGATGGCTACTTCAGACTATTTTTGGATATCAGTTTGACTAGTGCAGTCATTTACTTCTCGAATTTAGGAACAAGACACAACATCACGAGTCATGTCACTGTTCAAAAGCTGTGTTGAACTGCGATTCGATTCCACTTTCACTTTCATCTGATTGACCGATGGTCTTCGTGGTTTTTTACTTTTAGCAATATTCATGTGCTATGTGCAATGTGCAAAATTCATGTATGAACTTTGCTACAGTTTTATCCCTTTATTTTCTAACGCATTTAGAAACAGAGCCTAAAGTCTAGTTCTTTTCAATTGAGATGTTGTTATTCAGTGTGGTAACTTCAAACCTTTTTTTCATTGCTCTTCTTGTGGTTGTATTCCTTGTCTGACCACTGAAAATGTCTTTTCTCTAGTGGCTTTTCAGTAATCTTTCTCCTTCAGTCTTCAACATGTTTAGCTCATTTTCTTGCTTGCTACTTTGTTTCAAGCCTTTTCCCTCTGCTGCTGTTGAAATTTTCTTGAGGTGTTTGTGCATATTTTCTCTCTCCATAACAGTTATCAAGGGCTTTCACTTTTGTGTTTTCGTATTCATTTTTCCCTTTCTTTTGAGACTTTTTGTAGTTGAGAAATTTGAGAATCTCATTTAGTACATTGCTCATCGGAACACTTGGTATAATATTCACTGATGGGATGGCCCCAAACTCATGAAAGAAATATGCAAAATAGGATGAGCTAAGGCGATATGGATATCCTTTCGTAAATTTAAGTTGACAAAATATTACAAAGATGAAAGGTAGAGGTTGTAGGGATTTGTTGAGCGTGTCTCAATGCATTCAGAGGAATGCAAATCTTTGGTTGAAAGGATTACATTTATGATTTTATTGAATTTTCTTTGTAATCATTTCTAGTTGTTTGCTGTCCTTTATTTTATGTTTCAAATTGAGTAAGTAAATAGTTTTCCAGCTTGCCTTTGAAATTGGTGGAGTGCGTCTTGTTTGTTAAACCTCTGTCTTAATCTTATAGAGTAGTAGAGACCACTAAGAAATGGTCTTGTTTACTTATTTTCCTGTCAAATAGTACTTGAGGCACCAACTTGGTCTCCATCTTTTTTTAGCACCTGATGTGTAAGTTTTAAACCACCTAAGATAAAGAATGGAAATTCCTACTGAAAAAGTTAGAGTTGTTATTTATTAAGTTAGATGGTGTGCAAAAGTGTATGCAAGATGTTCCTCGGATATTGTCAAGCATTACAGGGCAACTTATTTTCAGTTGCAGTTCCTTTTTTTCTCTGGTTTGTTAATAACTTCGTCTCTTCTCAGGTTTATGCGCTCGGAGGTTTTCTTGTTTTGAGGTGGATTTTGGCGAGGTGGAAGGAAAGGAAGGGCCAGAAGGAGGATTCTTCTGATGAAGATCAACAGTCAGCCGAATAGGTGCTTGATTTGACCTGTAAAAATATCTTTAACATCGGAATTTTGAAGACGAAATTAATCGTCTCTGAGTTCTTTTGTTACTGGTTTGTGCCTTTTTTTTTTTTTTTTTTCTTTTGAATTTTGTGCTTTTAGTGTTTTCCGGCTCCATGGGTCCTAGTAGACCATACAGTTTCAACTACTGCTTTATAGGGTTTTTACCTCATGAATGTGTTCAATATCACTGAACAGAAACACAGTAGGATTCATTTCTCTGGCAAAATGACCACATTACATGTTGTGTAGTGAAACTTTTCTAATACCTTTACCACTAGTTGCTTACCTTTGCCACGCAAGAATGCTGATATGCAACATTTGTTCGTGGTAATTTTTGACTCGTGATTTTTAATGATTGCTTGTATATTACTTGAGAGATTAAGACAACATAGTTGAATATAGAAAGTTGAGAGTAGATTAGATATAGATATGTTGTATAGGTAGTTAAGTTAGTTATGGACATATATATATAACTGAATGAAAAGGACCAGCTAACTAGGTCTGGAAGAAAGGGTGATGAAATGTAAACTTGCTGAAATTAAAGGACTGAAATATAAATTATAAAGAAAGGTACCATTAAATGTAAATAGGACCAAATTATTGGAATGATGAAAATAAAGGGTATTGAAAATAAAGTGCTACAAAAATAAAGTTCAAGAATATAGGAAGACAACTTTATATTATTATTGGATTGCTTCTAGGTACAAAAATTAGCGAGAACATAAGAGTTGGGGTCTTTAGATGGTTCAACTCTTATAGAGTTTTTTTAGTTTAAAAATACTAATTTAAGATGCAAGTATGTGTGAGAGTATGGAATTGATGATCATTTGGCTAAGGATCTAGGAAAATGTGGCTCGTTATATGATGATTAGAACCTGATCATACGTACAAATCAGCTTAAACCTGTAGGAATATATAGTACGAAACCTTAATGATTGATCTAAAGACATGCATTCATGTACTTTAATGATCATAGGCTATCAAATGGGGTAAAATTCTAAAAATCAGCCACTGCTTAAGTGAACAGAGTGCTGATCATGCATGCAATGTTGAAAAGGAGTAGTTTTTAATTTGTAAATGCTACTAGAATAGTTATTCTAGGCTAGAAACATGAACCTAAGTGATATATGGAAGTGTGGAGGTAATTTGAGCCTATTGGGTGAGGAGAAAAATGGAGAAAATTGGGAAGTGGCTGGATACGAAAATGGCATTAAAAAAAGGCGAGAGAGCTGAGTGGAAGTATTGGGGTAAAAAGGGCTGGTTGTCCTTTATTTATAAGCTGCTAAGCCCTAGTGATTAATTTAGTGGGGGGGGGGAGGGAAATAATCTTGCTAAAGTAACTTTTTGCCAAATGTCAAAAACTGCATTTTTCTTGTCTCAATGGATCTGCTTCTGCCCCATTAATTTAGTTAAAAATCAGTTATAAACTAACCTAAAATTATTGAAAACTCCTTTAAGGACTTGCACGCTATCCTAGGAAATATTTTAGGAACTGCCACCTTAGCAGTGGGAAACTAGGAGCTGAAAACTAGAAAACAACCTGGTTTGAGGGGTTAGTGTTTATGCATGTAAACAGTAACTGTTTGCTCTCATTTTGTGTATAACGTCTTTGTTCTAGAAACTCCTAAAATCTCCCCTGTTTTTCCCCTATTTCAGCTCTAATTATTTTCATCTTAATCTAACAATTATCAAGTTTTAATTAGTTTTATTCTAATCATAATTAAGAATTTTAACCAAAACAACATTCTTTATTTAAGACTTTCGAACTTGAAATTTATACACTCGTAAAGAATAAATGGTATTCTTTTAGGCTGCCTTTATTAATCCGTAAAGGAAATAAATAGAGAGAGAATAGAAGGGGAATAAAAATAATGAGTAAGAAAAACTATAATTCTTTTTCATATGTAATTAATTGGTATGTAAACATATGAAATGCAAAGTCTTTACATTTCTTATTTTTCTCATCTCTATTACGGATTAGTAAACATGCACTTATTTGCTTTGTCAATCCATTTCAACCGGATATGTAAAAAGCGTATATGATACTTCCAAAACTGTTTCAGCCAGTCAGCTACAACAAACTGTAAGAGTTTACGGCCCTGATTTAAGGACGAAATCAGTTGAAGGACAACGATTTTGTGGTGCTTCAGTTGTGCTGCTAATTTATAGGTTTATTGTTCATATAATTGGTGCATATTGATTTGTCCATGTTATTATTGTATGAATTCTGCAGTCACAGTTATGTAATTGTGTCTATAATATCCAACAGTCGAAAGTAAAACAAAGATTATTCAAACTAACGGGCCTAATGTTTAGGAGAAAATGAACATTTTAGATTATTTCCAAAAAAAAAAATAAAAATGAAATGAACGTTTTAGATGAGTTTTTACCAGGCTAGGGCGTCACATGCAGCTGACTTTTAAACTGGAACAGGATGCGATGGCCATGCACCTGGAGCGGCATCTACAATCAACATCGGTGCGAAACCACCTTGATGAAGTCCCCTGCCGACAGTGGTAGCGACTAGTTGTGCCGCCGTGGAGCAGAACCACATGAAAGTGAAATCTAGAAAAACAAACCCTGGCAGAGCCAAAAATCCACCCTGCTATGTCAGTTGAAAAATCTATAAAATGATTAATATCGGACCACTTTTACATTCCTTTCCGGATGAGGAATTCGTAGCCTCAACGTATGGACGACCCAAGATGATAATTGCTTACTGTTTTTTTTGGTGCTAAATAAACAATATGGTCACATATGCCATACAACGTACATATAGAAAGAGAAAAAAATATCCACATATATAGCGAAATAATTTACTGAAGACTCACCAAATTATGTGTGTACTATATATAATATATCTAACCCATTATAAATCAATCAAAATCTTCCTTACCAAGATATGGACATAGTCCATGTTCGGGTAAAAATTTAGAAATCACACAACAAAATTTCACCCATGCTAATCTTAAAACATGAGAGTTTATTATTTAGAGTTCGACCCATTCAAGATTATAAGAATAACCTCTTAATTACAATCCTTTGGTACAAAGGAACACCTTTTGATTCTAATTATAATGACATCAATTTACTTGTGTGACTTGGGAAAATTTGAGTGATTTTGGATTGCAGCTGCACTCAACTGAATTAATTGAGTTGCCTACATACCCCGTTGAGGGATCAAGCCACTTGTAGTTCTAAGAGTTTTGAACTGAAATATGGAAAATTCCGGTGGATGACCATGTCAAGGAATTTATAGCAACATTTTAAAATTTATGAAATTTCGGTCGATGACCATGTCGTGGAATTGAAAACATTTTAAAAGTTGATGAATTCCTAGGTAAATGACCTTTTATGGAATTCTAGGAGTTGTGTTTAGATTTGATGATGAATGACTTTCTTAGTTACTTGAGAAAGTTTGATTGGGAATTGTGACTGCACTTAGTTTTTGTAACTGAGTTGCCTACGCATCCTTTGGGAGGGATCAAATCAACGTAGTTCCAATATTTTTGTGGTTTGGAGAATTTGAGGTGAAAGACCTCATTAGTATTTTGGAGATTTTTACTATTTGATATGGATTTGGAAATTTTGAGGTGAGTGACCTCACTTGGAAACTTTGAGAACTTTTGAAAGTTTGATTTAAACTTGCAACTGCACCTAGTATGTTTTCTAGGTTGCCTACGTATCCTTTACGGAATCAAGTCTGACCTAGTTCATGCATTTTTTGATTTGTAATTTGAGTTTGTTTCTTAGCATTCCCATTTTGTAGAACTATAAGCTAAGGAGACTTTTTTTTTTTTTTCCATTTTATGGATACTTTTATAATCCATTAAATTTGCTTTGATTTTATTTTTGACAAAAATACGTAGACTCATGAAGAATTTGGAGTCTTAGCTTTGTCATTTTTCAATTCAATTGGAATAATATTTATTGCTTGTTATTCCAATTAATTTTTCTCTTTTGGCCGATTCTCCCCCCTTGTTAAGATTACAACTTGTGTTTTATGTAATCTCAAATACTAGACCATGATGCTTTGAACGGACAAAGAGTACTCATGCTTCACATTGTATACTTTTGTATGCTTTTTAATTAGGGAACCCAAAAAAGAAAGGTGCAGTACTACAGGTATGAAGAGGGAAATAAGAATTGGTATTTATCAATTCCATTTGGGTTTTGGTGAAGTCAAAGAGGTCTATATGGACTTTTGACAAGTTGTGGGCTGCGTTTGTTCTTTGTTTGGGCCTTGGATGATCATTTGTGATGTGGGGAAAAATGACTTTGGATTTGGGTTGGTTACTTGTGTTTGAGATACTAATAGGCAGGCCAACATTTGTTTTGTGAGAAGTGTGAGTGCAAATTTCAAAGGCACTGATGGGCTTGGTCTTTGGAGTCTGTCTATGGCCTGGACAAGAGAGAATTTTGGATTTTGGGCTTTGTGTTTAAAACACGGATGGCCACATTGGTTCTGAGAGAGAGTATGGATTTCATGCCTCGATAGATTTTGTTGGGCTTGTAATTAGACTTTGTGTCTTTCTTGCAATCAGAGAAGCCATTGGCCTTAATGACACTTGTCTATTTTGTTAGGCTTTAGAAGGATGGGTGTATTTTTTTATTTGGACTATATCGAATACCCAGGAAGATTGGGCCTCGTAAAAATCTGGAGCCCTTTTGTTTTTTTTTTTCTCCTATCTTTGGGCTTTTACCAAATATAGTCATTGAACCCCGTAAAGATTTGTCAGCCCGAAGTACGTCAAAATACATTATCACATATATACGAATCTTTGGCAATTTACTGGTGCAAATCCTTTCATCATTCATTTTCTTTAAGGATTTTATCAAATCGTACTTATCTTTTTATATGTGAATATGTAGATAGATATCACAGTATATTGACAAGTGTATCACGACTCTTTTCTTAAAAGAATAAGAAAAGAAAAGAATTTGATATATGAAATAGATTTGTATATATTTCTATAATTATCAAATCCAACTTACAGCATTGCCGTATATATAATATACGTAATAGTTTTTGAAATCCCAATATCCAATTTAGAGAAAATTCGGCAGCATAATAATCCAGTAGAACGTAAAAACTCTAATTTTCTTATGGCCATAACCTCACCGTAAACCTCTGTCGGCTTGTGAGCCTAGGTCGTGGTGGAACCAAAAGAAAGTTTTTAGAGTTTTTGATATTTTTGGGAAAAGTTTCAGCAGCGTAACGACCCAATAAAAAGAAAACCCTAATCTCCCTTTGGCCTATACCTCACCGTAAACCTCTTTTTGGCATAAATAGCTCAGGTCGTGGCGGAACCAAAACGAAATTTAGAGCTTTGATATTTGAAAGAATTTGAAAAAGAGTAATACAAAAGTAGATTTTTATCTCGATTATGAGCTTGATCATCATTGGCGGCCTAAGTCATGAGACCTCTGTCGGCCATAGATAGCCTTAGATCTTAGGGATAATCAAGAGAAAAATTTGGAGAGGAGTAGGGAGAAGTGTTGTAGGGAAAATCCCGTACAACTTACTTTGTAGACTACTTTTCACAGAAATTGTCTTTTGCAGAGCTTTCTGTATTTGCCTTTCCTTTTTTCTTTCTTTTCCTCTTCTCTTTCTTTTTTTTTTCTCTGTATTTTCCTTTCTTTCCTGCACTCTTTCTTTTTGTCGTATCGTTTTTTTTGACTGCCCAAAAGTCTCCACTGTTTTTTTTGTGTGTCCATATTTATAGACACATTTAAATGAGATTTTATTTTTATTTCTCCTTTTTTATTCTCCAACCACTTGTACGTACTTTAACCTGAGTGGGAAGTTATCCCATAGATAATGGGATAATGAGGTTTAATTACATTTTTTTTTAAAAAAAAATATAATAAAGTGGGAGAGTGGGGGAGGTAACTAAACGTGTAAACCTCCCCACGTTTTTTTTTTTTTCATCAACTTTTTTTTTTCGGTTCAACAGTCCAGATTTAAGTCATGTGTGGTGTGACTCAAAACTGTATAGGAGTAAAGTCTTCAATCTGCCTCTTCAGCTCCATCTCTATAGAGTCTAAGCCTGTATTTGAATTCTCATTTTTTTTAAAAAAAAAAAGAGCTTGTATTTGAAAAAATCTGGCATTTTCCTAACATTCAGTCGTCTAATAGTAGTGACAAATTGCAACCGCTCTGGAATCATCCTCAGTTGTGGAATATAGGCAAGATTTAATCTCTTGAGACTTGGCATCGCATCTTTCTCTAATTGCCACTCTTCAAGTGAATTTAAGTAACAAAGCTGAAGAGTCTCAAGCCTAGGAAACCCACCGGCAGAGCAAACCAATTTAGATCCGCAGTAGGAATCAAAAAGCAACTGAAGAAGCCTTAAATTTGGAAGCCGCTCCAGCACTGCCATAGGGTTTGGGATAATACGAGAATTAGTCAAAGACAACTTGGCAAAGCTTACTGGCAAAGATCGTAGAAAATGAGGTTGAGAAGAACACAAAATATCTCGTTGTATTGGCCCTGTTAGCTTTAGCTTATGGAGAAAACGACATTGAGAGAGTGGTTCTAGACTTGGAAATGTTTCTACACCTATAATTTCTAGAACCAAGAACCGAAGATGACCTGTTTTAGTGCCCAAGTTCCCAGTGTTCTTAACAATATGAAATTATTCTCTCTTAAACTTTGGCACCGCAAAAGAATTGAAACCGAGGAATAAAAGTGAACGAGTATGTGGTTGAACTTGGTTCCTATGAAATTCACAGGGAACATGAATTACAATTCTGCGTGACCAAATTGTAGCAGCGTTATGATGAGTTGAAAGAACCAACCCCTGACATGTTCATCTCAATATCATGCTGATTAATCTGAAAGAATTTCTCATCTCTTGCCTTGGACACTCATAAGTCTCGCATAAGATCATGCATTCGGTATGTCTTCACCCTACCCCTGAATTGTTCCTGTTGCTCACTTGAATCATACACCTATCCGTTAGCTCTCCCAAATATTGTTCAGCTACAGTTTCAAATATTTATCTCGTTTGCCTCTTCCATTCTTTGCTTTCGTACAAAACCCTCTGCAATCCATAGTTGAATCAATGTTTTCTTTTGTATCTCCATGTCCTCTGGAAAGCTACCAAAATGAAAAAAAAGCATGGTTTTAAGTAGCAAGGCAGATCATAGTAGCTCAACGCTAAAATCCCATTCACTCCTCCATATTCTTGATGTGATTGGAGTTTATTCAAGTGGGAATTCATATCTTTTTGCATCTCTTTCCATTCGTCAAATGAGTTTCTCTTGTTCTTAACAAGCCTCCAAGTACGACAATTGCAAGAGGTAATCCTCCACATTTTCTTACCATATATATCCTTACCCAACTTCTCAAAGTCTCGTGAAAAATGATGGTCATCGATAGTGTTCCTTTGAAATGCTTTCCTTCGTAAAGTTCCTTGTAGGTTCAATTGGGAAACTACTTGGATCAACAAACAATGCTACTTCTTTGTTCCAGGTGGTGAAAAGGTCTTTTACCACCCTGTTTTCCATTTGGGAAAGCCCTTTTGATACCATCCCAAGCCTCAATCCTCCAAACATCATCGAGAACCACAAGCTTTTAATTCGCCTTTAAGCCTATCACTTAATTCATCCTCGTTGCATTTTTCCAATTACCCAAAGCACGACAATCGAAGTTTTGTTTGACATCGATCATTGTGATTATAAACATTTTGGCAAGAGTAGTCTTACTCAAGCCACCCATGCCGACCATAGAAACAACGTCGAGCTGATCTTCTGCGTTCATTAACTCGGCTTTCAGAGCCTTTGTTCTATTCTTCAAGCTAATAACGCCATCATCGTCGTCATCGTCATCACCTGGATACGATCTTCTCAATTTCTGTTGCAGCTCAACCACAGAACTAGTCTCTTCTCTGCTACTAAATTCGATTTGATATAGTTTATATCACGTCCAGTCCCCAATCTTCTCCCGAGTATTAATCATGTCCTAATATATTTTTTTTTTTTTGGGTAGTTCTTAGATCACCAACTTTACACATTCCTATTACTTTAGTCCAATTTTAATTTTTCTGTCCAATTTATTTAATAATTTTAATATCGTTTGAGTTTTTAACCTTTACACAATGTATCATTTAGGTCACTATTTTTTATTTTGTAATTTTTGACTCACCAAATTTTTATTTTTTAAATGCTTACGTTCTTTTGAGTTAAAATCTAACTCTAGTCAAATTTTATTAAATAAATAAATGAAAAATATCAACCAAAAATTAGCAACAAAATGTTCAATACTAATAAGATATTTTTCGAAAAAGATAATCTAAACAATAATATTATTTTTAGTAAATTCTTATTACCAATAATACTGTACAATTTAATTGTGAATTCTTACTAATAGTGATACAAATCAATTTCTCTAATTCCATAAACTCATCAATATTTTTTTAAGTTAAAACTCATAAATAATAAAAGAAGTTTAAAAACTTCTTAAATAACAAATCAATATTAATTTATAGAAAATCATGAGTTCTGATAATGATAATAGTTAATAACATAAAAATTAGTATTTATGAATATATCCTGATTGAGTATATACATGAATGTAACAAGAAAAAAAAAATACTATTTAATGATGATTTCTTGTTAAGGGCCGTGAAGTTTATTTTCTATAATTTTATGGACTCACAATCATTTAAAAATAGTCTAGAAAGCTCTCAAGTAACAAATGAACATTAATTTATACAAAAACATGAGTTTTGATACGTATAATTTTGGTATATATTTCAATTGATATGTGTAATTATAATATTTTCTAAAGACCTACATGCCTCTATCCAAAAAAAAAAAAAAAAAGAAAAAAAAAGGACATGCTTTGGGCCGTGAGTATCAGCACACGTCTCAGGATGTTCCACAGCCATCTTAGGATTATTCAGTCTCATTAAACCATGAATCTGCAGATCAACGCATCCCAATCACTACGAGATAGATCCTTTGTTCTGCTCCTTTCAT
>JXTC01001055.1:1992-21601 GCA_002914845.1 Trema orientale | reverse complement strand
TCCTCTTATGAATTGACATAAATATCTCTATATAATATTAAAATAATTAAAACTCTTATCTCCTCTTATCTCTTATCACACCCCCCAATTGCGTACAGTAATCGTATGATACTTTGCTCAAATTTTAAAAAACAAATTAAGATTTTATGTTTTTCTTTTCTTTTTTTTTTTGTGAACCAACAGTTAGAGTTTTGTTTGTTTTTTTCCCCTTTATTTTTTTTTTGTTTTTTTGAGAGGGTGGGAACCAACCGTTCTGGAACTCTTTCCTATAAAGTTTTTTTTTGGGGTTACTAACTGTATTTTTTTCTTATAAGTTTTTTTTTTCTTTTGATTTAGGAACTAATTGTGTTTTTTTTTTCTTTTGGGTGGGAGAAGCACTGTTCAGGAACTTTTTTTTAGGGGTTTAGAAACCAACAAGATATATAATGGTAAGACCAAAAAAAAAAGATCATTAGTTTTCTCCATTGATATTGTTGTTGTAATTTCTGAAACGAGAAAAAAAATCTAAAAACTAATTTATTGTAAAGTATTAGGGATGGAAAAAGAAATATTTAGAGAAATATTTAACAAGGATAATTTTGTACATAACATACATTTATAAGCTCTGTGAAAAGAAATTTTAAAATATTAAATGAGTGTGTTTAGAAGAGGGTGGGGAGAGAAAAGAGCCACCCAATAAATAATGGAGCAAATATAAATATTGGGAGCTATATGTGTACCTCTAAGTAGCATAAAGACACCCTAAATCTAAATTAGCCTCACTGATTATTTTTAAAATTGTAGCTTTTAGTATTAGCACCCTCATCATTCCGAAAATAATTAATTAAGAAAGTGGTGTGGAGAGAAAAAAAAAAGAGTGGCAATAGAGTCCTTTTGTTATAAATTGTTATATTGTTATAAATTAGAGTCCTTTTGTATATTGTTATATTGTTATAAATTAGACTCTATTAGTAATAGAGTCTAATTTATATTGTTATAAATTAGAGTCCTTTTGTAGACTATAGAAATTCAAAATTTTACATCATATAAACAAAACACAAAACTCGTACAATGCACGTAAAACTTTTTAAGGAAATTATTCCGTATTGGTTTTTATATATATATATATATATATATATATACTAGTTTGAAGACGTGCCCAGGCACATAATCAATATTTCTCTATATTAATAACTTTGTAAATTTGGAATATCATTGTATTGATATATTCCTCTTCTATGGATTAGACAGTCAAATGTTCAAGTAAAATATAAATTTATTTGTAAAATATTGGAAGTAGATAACTCAAATACTTAATGTCAATATTACATAATATATACTACTTAGTATTTAAAAATAATATTTAATACAAAGAAATAGTACTTGATATTTAATACAAAGAGGTAATCCACATAACTCTAGATAGTATTTGTACCATAGNGATAAGCTATTTTTGAGTGTGTACATTATGTATATTTTCCTGAGAGGTCCACTATGTGAGTATGTATATATGTATACATCAGACTACGTATAATTATGAGTGAGTAGAATTTCCCTTTTTCTCCCAGAAAGCATAAAAAGTTTAAATTTTCTCCGATTTTGTCAGTTCCAAGTCGAGTGGCTTCTCCCGATCTCACTAAATAATTTTACGAATATCCTCACGTACGTGTGTGGGATCGGGGGACGTCACAATATCTCTATAGAAAGGATTAAGCGATTAGTAAATGACGGAGTACTTAGTACTCTAGATTATACTGATTTTGAGATTTGTGTAGATTGCATTAAGGGTAAGCAAACAAACAAATCTAAGAAGAATACCAATAGGAGTTCGAACATATTAGAAATCATACATACGGATATCTGTTGTCCAGACACAGATATGTCTGGTCAGAAATATTTCATCACCTTTATTGATGACTACTCACGATATATGTATGTGTACTTGCTTCATAACAAGCATGAAGCATTGGATGCCTTCAAAATCTTTAAGGCTGAAGTTGAGAACCAATGCAAGAAATAAATTAAAATAGTGAGATCAGATAGAGGTGGTAAATATTATGGTAGATACACTGAGAATGGACAGGCACCAGGTCCTTTTGCTAAGTTTCTTCAAGAACATGGGATTGTAGCCCAGCACACCTTACCTGGTTCTCCAGATCAGAATGGTGTTGCCGAAAGAAGGAACCGAACACTCATGGACATGGTACGCAGTATGCTTAGCAATTCCAATCTTCCTAAATTTTTGTGGGCTGATGCACTAAAGATGGCTGCGTATAAATTAAACCGAGTTCCAACTAAGGCTGTCCCAAAGACACCTTTTGAATTGTGGAAAGGTTAGAAACCGAGTTTGCGACATATGCGTGTTTGGGGTTGTCCGTCTGAAGTGAGGATATATAACCCACATGAAAAGAAGTTGGACCAAGGATAATTAGTGGCTTTTTTATTGGCTACGCTAAAACGTCTAAGGGTTATAAGTTTTACTGTCTATCTCACTCTACTAGGATTGTGGAATCAAGAAACTCAAAGTTTCTTGAAAATGACATGATCAGTGGGAGGGATCGGTTCAGGGATTTAATTCCTGCTCCTGATCATATAGAAACTCAACCTTCCACATCATCAGAAAGATTGGTGATAGTTCATAGCACACCGCAAGTTCAAGTTGGTGTTGAACAACCAATCACTGAAAATCCACAACTTGCTAAAAATCTTCCAGTAGATCAACAAGTTCAGGAATTACCTCAAGATCCTGAAGAAATAGTTGAATCACAAGTTCCTCAGGGAGAAAGTGTCCCAACTTTAAAGAGATCTACTCGTGAAAGAAGATCGGCAATTCCTAGTGATTACATAGTGTATCTACAAGAATCTGACATTGGAGCCGAAAATGATCCTGAAACTTTTTCACAAGCCATGAGTTGCCAAGAATCTATTTTATGGCATGATGCCATGAAAGATGAAATGAATTCCATGAAGAGCAACGAAGTCTGGGATCTTGTAGAGTTGCCTAATGGGGCGAAGGCCATTGGCTGTAAATGGGTCTTTAAGACTAAAAGAGACTCATTAGGCAACATTGAAAGATATAAAGCGAGACTTGTTGCTAAGGGATTCACACAAAAGGAAGGAATCGATTACACAGAGACTTTTTCTTCTGTATCTAAGAAAGATTCTCTTCGTATAATTTTGGCATTGGTAGCACATTTCGACCTAGAGTTGCAACAAATGGATGTGAAAACAGCATTTCTTAATGGTGATCTAGAAGAGGAGGTATACATGAAACAACCTGAAGGTTTCTCTTCTAGTGAAGGTGAGCATTTAGTTTGCAAGCTTAAGAAATCCATATATGGTTTAAAATAAGCCTCCCGTCAATTGTATTTCAAATTCCATGGAGTAATTTCATCATTTGGTTTTGTTAAAAACCCTATGGATCAATGTATATACCAGAAGGTCAGTGGGAGTAAAATTTGTTTTCTTGTTTTATATATGGATGACATTTTACTTGCAATTAATGATAAGGGCATGCTACACGAGGTAAAACAATTCCTCTCTAAAAACTTTGATATGAAAGATATGGGTGAGGCATCTTATGTCATTGGCATAAAGATTCATAGAGATAGATCTCGTGGTGTCTTAGGACTATCACAAGAAACCTATATCAACAAAGTTTTGGAGAGATTTTGTATGAAAGATTGTTCACCAAGTGTTGCTCCCATTGTGAAAGGGGATAAGTTCAATTTGAACCAATGCCCGAAGAATGAGTTAGAGAAGGAATCTATGAAAAATATTCCATATGCTTCTGCAGTTGGAAGCCTTATGTATGCTCAGGTCTGTACAAGACCTAACATTGCATTTGCAGTTAGAATGTTAGGGCGATATCAAAGTAACCCAGGTATGGACCACTGGAGAGCTGCAAAGAAAGTCATGAGGTATCTCCAAGGAACTAAAACTTACATGCTTATATATAGACAGACGGACAACTTGGATGTAGCTGGCTATTCGGACGCAGACTTTGCTGGCTGTGTTGATTCTTGCAAATCAACATCTGGGTACATTTTTATTATGGCCGGTGGAGCTGTTTCATGGAGAAGTGTCAAACAGACATTGATTGCCACTTCTACTATGGAAGCCGAGTTCGTCTCCTGTTTTGAGGCTACTACACAAGGTCTATAGCTTAAGAGTTTCATTTCTGGGCTTAGAGTTATGGATTCTATTTCTAGACTATTAAGAATTTTCTGAGACAACTCAGCTGCTGTATTCTTAGCTAAGAATAATAAAAGTGGAAGTCGAAGTAAACATATCGACATTAAGTACTTATCTATTTGAGAACATGTTAAGGAAAAGAAAGTGGTCATTGAGCATATTAGCACTGAGTTGATGATTGCTGATCCTTTGACTAAAGGCATGCCACCGTTTAAATTCAAGGATTAAGTAGACAGAATGGGACTTGTTTCCTCTTTATAATTGTATATACATTCAGTTTATTAAAGAAACTCTTATATATTCAGTTATTTTCTCATTTACATGTGCACTTAACTTGAGAAAATGCGATTTATTCTGGACCTAGAATAAACATAAGGTTTATTCATTAAGTTTTGTTACCACATTAAGAATTTGGGAAGCAAAATGCATTGTAATACATAGATGTTAGTACTCACATTTTTTGGGGACTTTACGCTATGATTCATGTACTTTGTTACTCAAAGAGATTTTTTGGTTAATGTTTGCACCAAGTGGGAGAATGTAACGTTGCAACGGTTCGTCAAAGTGGTGCAACAGTTTGTCCAAGTGGTGCAACGGCTAAGTGGTGCAATGGTTCGTCCACCGGTTACGAACCGAAAAGGTTCTTGATGGGAGAACCTCTATAAATAGTTACTTGGGTCCTCTCACTGCTTCATTGATATAGAATTATTCCATCAAATACAGAAAGCAAGTGTGAGAAATGTGTAAAGAAAAGCTTCCGCTGCGTTTCCTCTGTTTTTTGGGCAATGGCTGGAGGTATGCATTTTCTTTGTTTTTATATTTCAATGATATTAGAAACGTGTTCAGATTATTGTTTATGCTAACATAATAAATAATAACATGCAATATATATGGTTACAAACGAATATAACAAATAACATACAATATATAAAGTTACAAACGAATATAATAAACTTTTAAAATAACTTTAAGACAATATAAAATTACCAAAAGTTTGCTCTAAACTTCAACAGAATTTCAGTAGTACTTCGGAAATACTATTAACCGTCGAGGCCTGTGTACTACACAGTGTCCTTAAAACTGATTCGTTCCCTCCGGTAGAATGCTTGAGAACTTTACCAGCATCAGTTTCCTAGGATACAATGACAAAGAGTAGCAGGTGTAGCACCAATACTTCTACTCTACTAACTAGAAACTTTTAGAAGCTTTATTCACTCGTGGATTTCTAGAACTAAAATATCGAAAAGACTAGAACTAGAAACTAATTGCTTAAACACTCAAAGGAAACTAAACTGCTAAGGAAAGAATAAGAGAGAGTGAAAGAAGCTAAGAACTTTTTGGTGTGAGGAACAGAGGTAGAGAGGTTTAGCTTATATAATAGGCAAAAAGAGAGGTTACAAAAACTAACATGAATGCTCCATAATGCCAATAAATTAGCTGTTACTCACCAGCCAAATACTCCATCCTTTGCTGGTCAGAATTGAACGTTTTTTATTCAATTAAAAATGACAGTTTCTGAACTAACAGTCAAGTCTTTCGTTGCCATATTTTTTCATTTTCAAACGTTCGTCTAGAAACAAGCAAAATGGACTGAAAAATAGAGAAAAATAAAGGGTTTCTATCTCTTTTACCTATAAAAAACTAAAAGAATTACAAAAATACGGAACTCAAGCTTTTTTCAAATTTTCGTATAGTTTTTATTAGAAAAATATGATTTTTTAAAAAATATTTAGAAAAATACCATTTTTAAAAATAGTTACTGGTTATCGGTTTATGAAAATTTGTTACTAGTTACTAATTATATACCAGCTATAAATACTTTTGGTTACTAGTTTCCAGTTTCTGGAAACTAGTTACTATTTTAAAAAATGGTATTTTTCTAAATAATTTTTAAAAAGTGGTATTTATCTAATAAAAATCGTACCGCATGTTAAAAAAACTTAAACCACCGTATTTTTCAAATTGTTTTTTCTAAATTACCGTATAATGTCTAATTTCCTCAAAAATAAACTTGGCTACAGTAAAAGATTGGCTTTACAAGAGTCCAAAATTTCGGACCGACATTCATGTCCGCAGGTGCGGGCATACGCGAACCCATGCAAATCGAGACCCAAGCTCAGATGATTTGCACCATCCTGTGCATGCCCTAGAGAGCATCTTAGCTATATATAGTTACACCCATAAAAAATGCAACTCTATATAAAGCATAAGGTTAAAAGCTTCCCAACCAATATGGGACAAGCTTTTCCAATTCCTTCCTCTATTTTCCAATACCAACAAGCATATTTTAAGCATCGATTTCTCATTCACCTAAGCTCCAATTTGAACATATGGTATATCAATTTAATCTACTCATAGAGTAGAATGGGATTATGCCAAGGCCTTACACTTTCATAAAGTGAGTCCTATTCTTATTTATGCTCCAAATTGGTTAATGAAAATAGAATTACAACTTTGATTTGGGCTTTACAACACATATTAACTATCAAGTCCACTTAAGCACAAACTACCATTTCCAATAAATGGTCCATTTTCTAACAGTACGCACCTCCTTCCTAAAGTCAAAACCAACCTCCATGTTGCGGTCATTACTTCTCCCAAGTAACTGCTTACCATTCATAAATCGTGTAGTGATCCATGCTAAGAAGTTATCATCTCTGTTGTGGTGGGTGAAACGTAAAATTGATGAAGAGGCCTGAAGAAGAGAAAAAGAGAGAATCAATAGAGGACAAACATAAAATGATAGCAAACCAAATGTAATGTGTATAGAGAAAAGATTTTATCAGCAAGTGGAAAAAAATGATTTTAGCCATCTTGATATTCAATCGAATGAAATGCTTTAAGTGATTCTCTTATATCGTAAATTGAAAGTAGAGTGTATATGAGTAATTTTAGAGTAAGTGACAGTTTGGTAAATAGTTATTTTTTAGATTATTTTATACAAAATATCTTGAATATTTTATTAAGGACCTACAGTTTCTGAAAATTGTTTAAAGGGGCCCCAAATTCTTCTTCTTCTCACTTAAGGGGCTCGAGAGAGAGAGAGAAGGGAGTCGATCTGCCGAAGCTCACCGTTGCGCAACCGTACCCCTGTTGGCCAGGTCCATCTACCAGCGCGAAGGAGAAGCCGCGGACGAGTCGATGCTTGCCAGTCTCGCATGTCGCTTGGATTTTTGGCCACCGAGCTCCGTCGGACCTCATTTCGTGACACCACTAGCACCGTTAAATTCATCTCGATGTCGCCGTCATTTTCTGACCAGTCTCAGCCGTTAACTCGCCCCAAGTAAGATTTTCACAATTTTGGCCGTTGTACCAAAGTATGTAAAAAATGATATTTTCGTAATTATTCCATTAGGTAATTATTTTACCTGAGACAATTATATGAGGTGAAAGAGGATTAAAAATTATGAATAATTATGGTTGGTAGAAGTAAAAAGAGTATCCAGAAGTGTGGTAATTTTCAAATAGAAAAAGATGATATTTTTCTAAATATTTTCAAAAAGTGGTATTTATATAAATCTTGGAATTTGAAGCCCAATCAATGCTCGGGACCTCGAAACTGAATTCCGACTTCGAATTTGGACTCCGTGAGGTAGCGAGACGAATTTTGATATAAAATACTACCACTATATTTCGAAGTGGAATGAAAATTAAAATTTCGTGGCTTAAAAATTGTACCATTTTGCGTGCCACGAGCCGGTGATGTACAGAGACCCACTTTTGATAAAGTATATGTTTAACCTAGCGCTTTCAGATGCTCTAGATATAGTGATGACCTCTGTTTCTCTATTTGAGGCTCGAGTGCAAAAGTCACTTTTTCAAGTGAGCTTACTGAGATCCCGAAATGACCGTTCGAACATCCAAATAACCAACGTGAGTTTATTTGAATGTCTTTAGCTTGGTATTACTACCATATTGAGGTAGAGGTTTGATTACCTAATTTTATATCCGTTTGAATTTGTAATTGCGTTAAAAATTTATTTATGAAAAATCGTGACTTTACGATGGTTTGACAAAATGTTGAAACGTGTTGGATTATACTAGGATGATACTGTGTGAACTTTTATACATATTTTTGTATTGTGATTATAGGATAAAATAGCGGTGTGCTGCCCATGTTACAGTAAATCCTAGGATAATACTAAGTGAGATTTTAAAGCATGATTTGATTCATAGATGCATGGTTATTATGAACGGTTACATGTTGTATATACCAAAGGATCACACGTTTGAGTTCCATTATTGCATCATGGTAGTTTAGATCGCTGGTGAGTTGCTGCAGCGCTAGGTGAAAGACCTAGGCCCTTGTGCAAGTTTTTGGATGATATACCTACGGGTAGTGTCAGGATGTTGGGTACCTTTGCTATAGAGGTATTACAAGGCCATGATAGGAGGATGAGAGCTCACTCATACATTGGTTGACTTATGATATGTACAATCATGTGTTTCTGGTTTTGATTTTGAATATGTGGTTATTCTGGATACCAATTGTTTTATATATCTGTTTGATAAATGGATCTTGGAAAAAAGGTATTAACCATGTAGGTCTGGTAAAAGTTGCATCTATTCAAAAAGATAATTGAATTAGAAATTAATATATTATTTGTCTAACTGGTATTTGTCTAACTGGGGTAGTCTCTTGATGAATAGACAAGTTATGTAGCTCGTGTTTGCAGTTCTACTCTTAATCCCTGGTTGGTATTTATACTCTGTTAACTCTCCTTCTTGTTCAGTTATTTAGCCAAGATTAGTAAAACTACGAAGTAGATATATGAGGATAGTTTTGTTATCAGTTTGAGTATTAGAAACAACAAGTGATTTAATGTAAATTATTTTGGACATTAGACTAAAGTTTTCAATTGAATTTATTTTACCAAATTTTATGATTTCTCAACAAGTATCCAAACAAGATAGCTGGAGATTTTTTTCAAAAAGAAATAAATAAAAAAGAATTAGAAATTAATATATTGAATTAGATGACTTGTTACTGTAGGTTTATTTCCAAATTAGTCAAACTTACCCATCTATGGTGCAAAAATAAAAATACCCATTGAAAACTCACTATATATATATATTATATGTATATACTCTTAATTTTTAACTACACAGATGCACAAAAATGTGTTACTTTTTATATAATTAGTTTGATCTCCCTTTTGCTTTTTTCTTTTTTTTTCGAAGCTATTAATATCAAATTCTATTGAAACTAAGAGATTCCTTAAAAAAATTAAAATAACCTCATCGATCATACCCTCCAAAAATAAACCTAGTAAAATCATGTATTACTCCTATTACTTGTAGATCGTTAACCACACNACGTGAGTTTCTTTGAATGTCTTTAGCTTGGTATTGCTACCATATTGAGGTAGAGGTTTGATTACCTAATTTTATATCCGTTTTAATTTGTAATTACGTTAAAAATTTATTTATAAAAAATCGTGACTTTACGATGGTTTGACAAAATGTTGAAACGTGTTGGATTATACTAGGATGATACTGTGTGAACTTTTATATATATTTTTGCATTATGATTATGGGATAAAATAGCGGTGTGCTGCCTATGTTACAGTAAATTCTAGGATAATACCAAGTGAGATTTTAAAGTATGATTTGATTCATAGATGCATGGTTATTGTGAACGGTTACATGTTGTATATACTAAAGGATCACACGTTTGAGTTCCATTATTGCATTATGGTAGTTTAG
Organism: Trema orientale; assembly: GCA_002914845.1. Classification (NCBI taxonomy): domain Eukaryota; kingdom Viridiplantae; phylum Streptophyta; class Magnoliopsida; order Rosales; family Cannabaceae; genus Trema; species Trema orientale. The sequence goes on along the minus strand of JXTC01001055.1, from coordinate 11,722 downwards.
ATCGCTGGTGAGTTGCTGCAGTACTAGGTGAAAGACCTAGGCCCTTGTGCAGGTTTTTGACTGATATACCTACGGGTAGTATCAGGATGCTGGGTACCTTTACTATAGAGGTATTACAAGGCCATGATGAGAGGATGAGAGCTCACTCATACATTGGTTGATTTATGATATGTACAATCATGTGTTTCTGGTTTTGATTTTGAATATGTGATTATTCTGGATACCAATTGTTTTATATATCTATTTGATAAATGGATTTTGAAAAAAAGGTATTAACCATGCAAGTCTGGTAAATTGTATCTATTCAAAAAGATAATTGAATTTCTACTGAGCATGTGAATGCTCACCCCCTACTTCTCCCACTTTCAGATATTTGTCTAACTGGGGTAGTCGTCTTAATGGATAGGCAAGTTATGTAGTTCGTGTTTGCAGTTCTACTCTTAATCCCCGGTTGGTATTTATACTCTGTTAACTCTCCTTCTTGTTCAGTTATTTAGCCAAGATTAGTAAAACGACTAAGTAGATATATGAGGATAGTTTTATTATCAGTTTGAGTATTAGAAACAATAAGCGATTTAATATAAATTATTTTGGACATTATACTAAAGTTTTCAATTGAATTTATTTTACCAAATTTTATGATTTCTCAACAAGTATCCAAACAAGATAGCTGGAGAGTTTTTTCAAAAAGAAATAAATAAAAAAGAATTAGAAATTAATATATTGAATTAGATGACTTGTTACTGTAGATTTATTTCCAAATTAGTCAAACTTATCCATCTATGGTGCAAAAATAAAAATACCCATTGAAAACTCACTATATATATATTATATGTATATACTCTTAATTTTGAACTACACAGATGCACAAAAATGTGTTACTTTTTATATAATTAGTTTGATCTCCCTTTTGCTTTTTTCTTTTTTTTTTTTCGAAGCTATTAATATCAAATTCTATTGAAACTAAGAGATTCCTTAAACAAATTAAAATAACCTCATCGATCATACCCTCCAAAAAATAAACCTAGTAAAATCATGTATTACTCCTATTACTTGTAGATCGTTAACCACACGTCTCAGAAAAAAAAAAAATTAACGATAATAAACCAAACATTGTTGAGCGATGCACTAGCTACTTTGATGAGATTGGTTCCAGTTGAAAGATTTTAAATTGTTTCTTAATCAAAAAATAAATGCCAGATTATATATATATATATATGTGTATATATATATATGTAATATGTTCAGAAAATTCATAGTCAATTATCCTACGATTTAGCTCTCAAAAAAATAAAAAATCCCACAATTTATACGTCATTGTCCACATTTTTAAGAAATTTATACGTCATTCTAACTCTTCGTCAACTAATCAAAATCTTTAATTCAAAATAATTTTTTTTTAAAAAAAAATTTGTTACCCTTTTCCAGATTACGTAAAATGTTGAAAATAAACTTGTTTTAAGCCCATGAGAATTGTTCTAGGCCCATCACCATGAGGTCTAATAAATTAGAATTAGCCCAACTGCAAAGCCCATAAAAAAAGAAGCCCAAGTCCAAATTGAAGAAGCCTTCCACCTAGAACTTTCTAGTGTTAGCTAGATATTAATTTTATGCATGTGATTCATTTGATTACTTAGATTATTATTAGAAGAGTGTAGAAGAAAATATGTGTGGCTTAAGAATTTTTGTAATTATTTATTTGTGTGTTTCTCCTTGTTTCTCATGTAGTATAAATACCCCTCCCCATTTGGGTTCTAAGCATTAAGTAAGAAACAAAGCTTCTAAGAGTGAAGTGAGGAAGAAAAGAAGTATAGCTTCTAGTAAACGATTGAACTTGAAGGGTGAAATTGAGAGTTTTCTCTTATAATAATATTTGAGTGAGTAATAAAACTTATTTTATTTCCAACAAAGTGGTATCAAAGAGAGGTTGTAAGAGATATCTTAAAACTCTAAGTATGCTCTGTGGATGCAACTTTAACTGATCTTTCATATCAGAAAAGATTTCTTGAGATTAAGAATGTGAGCAATTTATTCCCAATCTATCACTATTACATATTTAATCGAAGAGCTCGATGAGACGAATATGCTGCCGTAAAAATCAGCTCAGTCGGAGTTCGAACGAGTCGTCAGAAGTTTGCTGCCAGAAACTGCGTTAACTCAATAAGTTGAGCCAAGTCAGAGCCGTTTAACCAAGCCATAAGAGTTGTTTGACCACGCTATTGACTAAGTCACCAGAGCTGTTGACCGCATCGTTGACCATACTATTGACTAGCATTGATCATTGACCAGGTTATTGACTTTGACTGTCGACTTTGACCAAGTCGATATACCAGTCAACCTTAAGGTTTTTCGACGTTCCCGATCCATCTGCGTAGTCAAAATCTCTAAAAGCTCACTCTTTAAGAGCTATGACTATCGATTGTTTAGCATCTCTTCAAGTTCCACCACTCCAAAGCAGCAACTTTGGTAATTGGACTATCAAAATGAATATCCTTCTTGGAGCATGTAATGTTTGGGAGGTAGTAGAGAAATGCTACGAAGAGCCAAGAGATGAGATGACGCTATCCTCAATACAAAAGGATAGTTTAAAAGACTCAAGAAAGAGAGACAAAAAGGCACCCTTCCTCATCTACCAAGCCTTAGATGACGATAGTCTTGAGAAAATCTCAAGTGCAACCTCTTCTAAGGAAGCATAGGAGAAACTTCAAATTTTATACAAGGGAGAAGAAAAAGTTAAAAATATTCGCCTTCAAATGAGGAGAGTTTGGTTTGCTACACATGTTAGAGAGTGAGTAAGTTTCTAACTACTTTTCAAGAGTTCTAGCCATTTCTAATCAAATGAAAAGAAATAGTGAGAAACTAGAAAATATTATGATTGTAGAAAAAATTCTCCGATCATTAGATCCAAAGTTCGAGAATATTGTTACTGTTATCGAAGAAACTAAAGATTTGGGAGCCATGATGATAGAACAAATCTTAGGTTCCTTACAAGCTCACGAGGAAAAGAAAATGAAGAAGTCAAATTTTAAGGAGTAGCTTCTCAAGGAACAACTCACAGAAACAGAAGATAGCCAATGTAGCGAAAGAAGTCAACGTAGTCATGGTTGAGGACAAGCCCGAGGATAAGGACGTGATACAAGTCAGGGTCGTGGACGAGGTTGGAATTCTAATAACAACCACAATTATCATATCAGCAATTTCAAAAGAGGAGAAAGGTCTACAAGAGGTCGTAGTAGAGGTCGAATGAACTCGAGGCATGAGAAGTCTCAAGTTGTATGTTACAATTGTCACAAGTTTGGTTATTATTCTAGAGAATGTAGAGAACCAAATAGCAGAATTGAAGAGAAAGTCAATTACGTTGAAGAGAAGAGAGAAGAGAATGGCATCGTGCTACTAGCATATATCGACAATAATGAAGGTTAAGACAACACATGGTATCTTGACATCGGTGTTAGCAATCATATGTGTGGGCATCAATCAATATTTATGGAGCTTGATGAATCAATCAATGGGAATATTTCATTTGACGATGATTCAAAAGTAGCGGTAAAAGGAAGAGGTAAAATTCTTATCCATTTAAAAAATGAGGGACATCAATTCATTTCAAATATTTATTATGTACTCACCATGAAAATAAATATTTTGAGTTTGGGACAGCTCTTAGAAAAAGGCTAGCTATAATTTTCACTTGAAAGATTATAGCCTTTCTATAAGAAATAACAACATGAACTTGATTACCAAAGTACCTATGTCAAGAAATTGAATATTCTTGTTGAACATTCAAAAGGATGTGGCAAAATGTCTCAAAGCATTTTACAAGGATTCATCATAGCTATGGCATTTGAGATTCGGCATCTCAACTTTGGAGGATTGGAGCTACTATCCAAGAAAAAGATGGTGAGAGGTTTGCCAAGCATCAATCATCCTGGTCAGCGTTGTAAAGGATGCTTATTCGGGAAGCAATTCAGGAAAAGCTTTCCAAAAGAGTCGAATTCAAGAGCCCAAAAGCCACTGGAGCTCGTGCATACAGATGTGTGCGGTCCCATCAAACTAAGTTCTTTTAATAAAAGTAATTACTTTTTGCTCTTTATTGATAATTTCTCAAGAAAAACTTGATTTTATTTCTCGAAGCAAAAATCAGTGGTCTTTGAAGCTTTCAAGTAGTTCAAGGCTATGGTAGAGAAAGAAAGCGGTCTTCAGATCAAAGACATGAGATCTGACAGTAGAGGAGAATTCACTTCAAAGAGTTTCAAGAATTCTACGAAGCCAATGGAATTCAATAACTCTTAACCGTTCCGAGAAATGGTGTGGTAGAAAGAAAGAACTAGACTATTCTCAACATGGCTCGAAGCATGCTAGAAAGTAAGAGATTGTCCAAAGATTTCTGGGCAAAAGCTATTGCATGTGCTGTCTACTTGTTCAATCAATCTCCAACAAGAAGTGTGTGGGGAAGGACACCATAAGAAGCATAGAGTGGAAGCAAGCCTGGGATCTTCCATTTAAGAGTCTTTGGAAGCGTAGCCCATGTGCATGTGCCAGATGAACATAGAACTAAACTTAATGATAAAAGCGAGAAGTTCATTTTCATCGGCTACGATACTAACTCCAAAGATTATAAGTTATACAATCCTAACAATGGAAATGTAATCATCAGCTGAAATATAATATTCAATAAAGAAAGTGAATGAGACTTTGGTTCTCAAATAAATAATTACAATTTTCTTCCACAATTTGAAGATGAAAAAATATTAGCAGAGCAAGCAAGAGAAGTCCATTAAGAGGCTACGACTCAACATACTTTGCCAATATCATCTACTCATAAAGATTCACCACCTTCTTTTTTAACTGAGAGGCATGAAAAATGTATAAGAAGACTTGAAGATTTGAATGAGATGACCGATAGACTCGAAAACCTCACTCTATTTTGTCTTTTTGCTGATTATAGATCGGTAAACACTTCAACTATGTACGCTATATCCGGACCTATACACACCTGAGCATACATCAGACTCTGTACTGCAGATGCATAAGGGATCTTCTGCATTTCTTTAGCTTCAAACTCATTCTTAGGGCATTGAATGAGACTGAATTTATCACCCTTAGCAATGGGTGTATCTCCTGGGGCACGTTTGCTCATGCCAAATCTATCAAGCACCTTTTCGATATAGCTCTTTTGTGATAACCCAAGTATACCCTGAGAGTGATCTCGGTATATTTTAATCCCTAATATAAAAGAGGCGTCCCCAAGATCTTTCATCTCAAATTTGTTTGATAAAAATCTCTTGGTTTCATGCAATAAGCCTATATCGTTGCTTGCTAAAAGTATGTCATCGACATATAAGACTAAGAAGATACATTTGCTCCCACTGAAGTTGTGATAAATACATCCATCTACCGAATTTTTTTCGAAACCAAATGAAGAAATAACTTGATGGAACTTATGATACCATTGATGAGATGCTTGTTTGAGACCATAGATAGATTTCTTTAGTTTATAAACCAAAGACTTTGGATCTCCGGTTACAAAGTTTTCTCGCTATACCATATAAATCGTTTTCTCAATATCACCATTGAGAAATGCAGTCTTTACATCCATCTGATGTTGCTTTAGATCAAAATGAGCTGCTAGTGCCATAATTATTCTGAAAGAGTCTTTCAAAAAAACTGGAGAGAAAGTCTCTTTGTAAGCAATGCCTTCCTTTTAAATGAAACCTTGGCAACTAGACGAGATTTATATCTCTCGATATTGCCCTTAGAATCCTTTTTTATTTTAAAAATCCATTTACAACCAATTGGTTTCTTTCCTATTGGCAATTCGACAAGATCCCAAACGTCGTTGTCTTTCATAGATTTCATCTCATCCTCCATGGCAGTAATCCGTTATTAGAATTTTGAACTTTAATTGGCTTGAGTGAAATTGATTGGATCATTTTCCACTCCTATATCAAACTCATGTTCTAGGAGATAGATAATGTAATCATCCGGAATCGCATTTCTCATTTCCCTAGTAGATCTCCTTAGTGGCACTTCCTCTTGAGGTTGTTGAGGTTGCTCCTCAGGAGCAACTTCCTCAAGTGGGACAGGGAGTTGCAGAATATTGTCTTGAATTTCCAGATTTGCTACCTGAATAATCTCAGGCAAAAGAGCCTGATCACCTCCAATAGCAACTGTAGGAAGAGAAACGAATTCCTCTTCAAAGACAATATCTCTGACCTTATCTCTTCCCCCTCAACCTCTGGATCTTTCAGCGTAGCCAACAAAATAGCAGCTTATTGTTCTTGAGTCCAGCTTTTTTTCATATGGCCTGTATGCCCTCGCGTCAGCTGGACACACCCCAAATATGCAAGTGCTTAATGTTACGCTTCTTGCATGTCCATAGTTCATATGGGATTTTAGCTACTGATTTGCTGGGTACTCTGTTGAGTAAGTAAGCTGTAGTCTTTAGTGCTTCTCCCCAGAGTGATTCAGGTAAGTAAGCTGAATAGGTTGACATTCAGCTATAGGTTGAATGTATGACAAACGTGTTCAAGTTTGACTTAACATATAAACCAGAATGAAATCATAAATAGCAAATATGTCCTACAATACTAATATTAGTTTGTTTTGTAAAGGGCGGGAAAAGCTAGCACACGTAACTATAACACACTTCACATTATAGCCAACGATCAATCTAAACAGTTTTACAAGTCTGGCTAACTCAGTAGAGGAAGTAGGGTTAGCAAGTATGATAGAAGGAAATAAATTCACATAACGCAAACATACAATAAAAGTGGAATAATGCAAACAGTATAATAGATATAATTGATGATTTTTTAAGAAAATCTCGATAAACTTGAAAGAAAAATTTTAAAAGTACAGAAATGAATAAATAAGTTGATTCAGCTAGTCTTATAATAAAACGCATCACAAGAAATCTGAAGAATGGATTGAACCCCAGGTAGATTCATTCATCATGAATTTATGCGAGGTCCCTATTGCAATACCCGAGGCATTGTTACTGGTTGATGGTCATTCGTTGCTTATGCACATGGGATGGGATTGACAATTGTGAGCATCGTGGCCTACACCATAACAAATCCTACATAACCTTGTCTTCTTAATAGTACCACTAGACCTAGCTCGATGAACTCTATCCGCAGATAAGCCTATATGTCTTAACCCTTTAGTTTTCACGTTTACTGGATTCCTAGGGTTGTCACAGTGTCTATCTGGAATTACATGATCATCATTGCTGCATAAGGGGATTTGTTCATACTCATGTTTGAAAAAATTAGTGAGCCTAGCAATTTCACTTTTTGCATACTTGAAGGAGCACTCAAGTCTGGAAGCATAGAAGTTCTTCAACGTGCAATCAGAGGTAAGGGATCCATACCTTGACATGTTAACTAACTCTTGTTGATCGTCTTGAACCTGTAAATTTGTACGTTCCAACGAACTCTTTGCTTCCTTCTTCCATCTTTATAAAATGAGTGATTTCGGAATAGCCCTAATATCAAGACTCTTCATGCATCCCCATATATGTTTACATGGATATCCATCGGTTTCAAACATGCGAGATTATTTTTTTTTTTCCCCCATTTTTGAACAATTTTTATAAAAAAAAATCACTTTTTAAAAAGTTTTTAGAAAATACTATTTTAAAAATGATTTCTGGTTACCCGTTTATGAAAACTGATTACCGATTACTAATTATACACCAGTTACAAATACCTTTAACTACTATTTACTAGTACTCGAAAACTGGTTACCGGTTACTAGTTACTACTTTGAAAAATGATATTTTTTTAAATATATTTTAAAAATGATATTTTTCTAATGAAAATGTACCGGATCTAAACATAACAAAGCCCATCATATTTTTTTAATTTGTTTTAATAAAAACACCGTACAATCTAGTTTTTACAACTTTTTACACGTATTATTTAACTTTGTGGTGGTGACTGTCACAGTTCATTATTCTTTATTTACTAATTATTTCTTTTTAGAAAAAAAAGATTACAACTTTTTTTTCTTCAGTATTCCCGAAATGAGGAATATGGTTTGTTTAATGGTTGAGACAAAATCAAAGATGCAGTTTCAGATGAAAAATTATACGAGAATTATATGGTCATATCTATTCCTCAAATTTCTTATAGTTTTCTACTTAATTGATTGTTAAATAAAAATACCAGAAAATAGATAACAAAAAGAAAAATTTACATGTAATAAAAATGAATATGACTAGTATTAAAATTTGAGGAGGAAAATTTCAAATTCAAACACCTTGAGTAATACCAAAAGAAGCCAAAAAAAAAAACATCAATAAAAACCCAAGAATTCAAAAAATAAAAATGGGAAACGAAGATTTTAAACACAAAAAGTTTTATCTTTAAAGAGCTTATAATAAACATTACCTTATTATTATTATTATTATTATTATTATTATTATTATTAATTTTTAAATTAGGAGTGAAAGGCTTTCAACCTTCAATCTTAATATTAGAGTTACCAATCATGTTATGCCTGCAGCCTTAAAATCTTAAAAATTTTCTAATCTTTTGTTTTAATCTATGAGTTCTCTCTATTTATTTCTTTATTTGTGTCAGACAATTTTCTTTATATTCAAATTATTTCTGAAGTAATATATTAGGTTTTGCTCTACATATTATCTCCAAGAGAATAACAGCAACAACCTTTTTTTTTTTTCTAAATTTGATTTATGTTTTTAGAAGCCTCTCATTCATTTTTTATCCAAGCAAACCGAATTTCTAATAAATAGATGAGTATAATTTGAATTTTGAATTTATGCACATTTTATGGTCTCAAGTTCCTCCTATCTTAATTATGTCAAATTTTTAATTAATCACTTATTCCAATTATAATATTTGTGTAAATTAATTATTTCTTTTTCAAAATTTGTTATCTTAATTAGTTAAATGAATAAAAATTCTTATTATAAATCCATAAATAATTATTCTATAGATAATAACCTTTTATGAATTGAGAATTTTTATGATATATTGCGCTCATTTGTGATAGCTTTTACTTCGGCTTTTATGTAGTAGAGGAAGAGAAGTTAAAATCATAGCTTTTAGTATAGTATTTGGATAGTATATTTGAAAATTTAATTTTAGGTTCTAAATGATATTTTTTATTTGTCATTTATTAAAATAAAAGCCAAATATGGAAATATTAATTTTCATTAAAATCCAGTAATAAAAATTTTCATATTTTTTTAAGCTCTTCCCAGAAAAGCTACATGAGTCTGGCTTCCTTCTGAAGAGCTTTTAAAGCCTAGAAACTCTTCTGATATTTTACCAAGCATACTCAGAAGCCGCCTTTGGGTTCAGGAAGCTAAAAAATACCTTCTAAAAGCCATACCAAATATGACCAAATTATTGTATGCATATGAAAGATGATAACTTGATGTGTAACAAGGGATATATAAAGTCTATAAAGTTTTGAAAATTGTATAAATTCATTCTTTATTTTAAAGAAACTTCATTGTTAATATATATATTTATTGGGAGTTATATTAGCACCCTTAAGTGGCATAAAGGTACCTATTTTTTTAAAAAGTCATCCTTTAATAAAAAAACTAAAATATACAATTTATATATAATTTTATAATCAAATTTATGATAATTCCTTCTTAATACATTACACCCATCATTACAATTAAACAAGTATTATTGTAATTATCATTATTATTTTTTGTTTATTATTTTGAAATTTTGTTCTTCAATTCAAA
>JXTC01001054.1:14099-25215 GCA_002914845.1 Trema orientale | reverse complement strand
AATGCAAATGCATGAAAATTTATTTCTCATTAGGCACGTAGTCCAACTTGGCTTTCATGTGCGTATTCCACTGCAACCGTATTCACAAAAATTTTGTTAGTACATAACTGTTTTCACTTGTTATAACCATAGATTTAAAGCATATGAAAAACAAAAGTCATATTATAGGATAGACTTGATATTACACCATAGCTCTCTCCCCCCTAAAAACAAACTCTCCTCTCTTCCATCCTCTTCCTCTCACCACCCTCTCACACTCCTTTCCCTATATTTCAACCAATCTCTATCTTAACCATTCAAAACTTCACCATTTCCTCTCACCATCCACTATTTTAACCTCCAAACACCACATTCACCATACCATTTCACCATCTCCATCTTCAACATTCTCCTCCATTGGTGGTGCCTCACACAAGCTCCTTAAGGCAACTCTTCAATTGAAGTATTCCACATCTCATTTTTCACATTTTTGGTGTTTTTGAAGTCTACATTGGTGCTTTTGATTGGTAATTGTAAATTTGGGAAGATCTTGATACACAAACACCATAGTCACAACTTTAAATTTCTTGTGCACACCAAGTGTTCGATAAAATGTTTCTTTGAGGTTTTGTGCTTGAAATTTCTTTATTTGGAGAAATTTTGAGTGAGAAACATTTACTTGTTACTTCTAAGTAAGAGGAGAGTGAATTGTAGCCATTTTTAATTGGAGCAAGTTAGGTTTGGAAGAGTTTTTACTATTTTGTGTCTTAAGCCTATCCATCCAAGTTGGTAACTTTTTCAGTGAAAAGATTGAATATTTTTTTTGCTTCATTTTTGCTCCCTGTGGATGAAAGTTTCAGTTAGCCTTTGAGGGGAACAATACTGTTGTGAAACAAAGAGCACACTTAGTGTTGAATGGTGGAGAGTCGTGTTGCTTCACTTGATTTCCATAGGTACTTGGTGGTGTATTATTGTTGGATAGTGATAGTTGTGCTACTATTTGGGGGAATTTGAAAGTTTTGAGCATTGGTACAATAGCACCTAAGAGGAAGGCTATAGCTGCAAGTCTAAGTTTTGATCAAGGCCGCTTTGTATCTTTGAAAGCTTCCAATACATTTGGATATAAAGGAGCAGTCATTCCTGGAAGGGGTTTTGATATAGGTGAAGATAACTTCCCTGATTTTGTGTTTGAAATAAAAAGAAGAAAATGGGAGAAGCTTTGTGAGCAACCAAATGCCGGGGTGCGAGTAATTGTGCAAGAATTTTATGCCAACGTAGCTGAACATAGAAACTACATCACCAAGGTGCGTGGGCGGAATGTTTCATTTACAAGGGCATCTATGAACAGTTATTTCAAGCTGCCTAACATAGACAGTGATGAGTTAGCCACCTTTGAGAAAGCACCAGACTACGATGATGTACTGACGGTTCTATGCGGCCAGCCACCGAACGAGTATGGCACAAGGATGAGCAGAAATGTCTCAAAATAAAAACAATGTCTATATCCACCAAAGCTGTCTTATTTTCTGAATGCTCGCTTGATGCCAGTGTCTCATCACAGCGACATCACTCCTAACTGTGTTGTTTTTCTTTATGCCATCATCAAAAACTTATTTATAGATGTTGGGCGAGTGATTCGTTGTTCCATCTTACATGCCATTCGCAAGGTAAGGAATGGAATGGCAAGCCCATCATTAATTACTGAATTATGCTCCCGCGCGGGAGTTGTTTGGGTACACAGTAATGAGTTGGTCCTCCTTTAGCATGTTCTTAACCGACCTGGCTTGGTGAGATTGTTGAAACATGAGTCCGTCTCCCACTCTTCAGTAGGAGCCTCCTCTAGTAGGCCACACACCGTTGTTTCAGTACCTGAAACTATAGCTAAACCTGATGCAGAAGACGAAGAGTCCGATTCTGATTTCCATGATGAATCGAGCTCTATGCTACAACGGTTGACCCTAGTGGAACAAGGCCTCAAATGAGCTGCTGGGATATTTGCCCTTAAAAATAGATTTTCAATTTTACCCTTTTAGTGTAAATAACTTTCTCTTATATACAATTATAATATTTTCTATATTAAACTATCTCTATTGAATAGTTTATTTATCTGAAAAAAATTCCATGACTTTACTTATGTATAAAGAAATAAACATGATTAAGTATTAATTATAGGGAGACTTGTTTCTTTGTCTAAGTCTAAGTGAATTTGTTCACAATCTGTAAATAAAGATGAAATACTTTATTTACTAAAAATTATAGTATTTGTCTATCTCAATGGGAATGATGTGTCTCAAATCATTGAAGTGTCTAACTTCTGATAGAAATACTAGTACAACATAAATAAGTTATGTATATTGAACTGGACTAGGCAATATAAAGAATTGGAATACCGTAACTCAATTCTTATATTACCACAAACTAGCTTTTAACATGTAAATCTTAATCATTGATGTTTGACTGGACTTAGTTTTATGGGTTATAGCCTTTTGATTTGTTAAAAGACTAGCCTCTATGAAATAAGAGGCGATCTCTGACATATTGGAGGTTATGGCTTATGAATTGATGGGAACACCAAATAGTTAAGGATACTATACATTAATGTCACTTTAGGGTCTTTCAAGATTCATGAATAATTAAATCTAAGATCTTAGTATTCACTTTGTGCATAGGTTGATAATTTTGTCTAAATGGCCATTGAGAACAAAATTATTGACAACATTATTCCTTAATAGAAAGATGGTAACTTAAAGGTAAATATGTGTTGGAGGAGTATTACGGTAATTTCACCTATCCAACTACGGCATTGTATAGGGATTTTATATGTGGTATAAAATATGCTAGATGGATCGGTTAATCAAGGCTAGTTGATTAAATCTCTATAAAAGGCGTGACATTTAATCTAAGAGTGCAGTATTGGGTCTTTAGTGGAGTGTCCCTTTTACTAATAGTATTTATATAAATACCATAATTAGAGTTATTATGTGTTTATTATACTATTAGAGCATAGATTATTTGGATCCATTAGGTCCCTTGTCTAACTCAACAAAGCTCATTAATTAGTTGTTGGTATTTGTGAAATTAGTTTCTTGAAACTGTGTAAAATAATGATTCTACAGAGAAGTTAGTATTTTTATAAATAAGTTTCATGAGTTAGACATATTTATAGAAATACACCAAAGCCCCAAATTGGAGAACAAGCCTAATCCTAGTTGGACTGGAATTAGCAGTTTTGGGCCCCACATATATAAGATATATGAGAGAAAAAACTGCATAGTAACACATAGAGTGTCACACGTATAACAGAGGGAGAGAGAAAGGTGCTCTGTGCCAACTACTGTGAAAAAGAGAGAGAAAAAGTTTCCTACAATCTCACGGTTTCATCTCACATCCCGGTGTTCCAAAAGATCAAGAAGGTGTTCTTGATCGTTCTCCAACGAACGATTTAACTTGGTGCCTACTCACCTCATGAATCAAGAGCAAAAGCATTTTTAAGAAGATCTAGGGTTGGAGATTTGATCACCATCAATAAGGAGATCAAGGAAGAGCATGCTACAAAAGGTAAACCCTAATAAAAAATTTTCTTGTCTTAGAGAGGAATTTTCTTGTCCACAACTACTAAATCAAAAATTTACAACAAGTGGACTGTTGGTAACTTATTCTCATAATTTCTTCTCTCCCACTTATAGATAAATAAAAAATTTACAACAAGTGGACTGTTGGTAACTTATTCTCATAATTTTTTCTCTCCCACTTATAGATATAAGGTGTTACATTCCCAATATAGGAGCTCAAAAGATCATTCTATGCATTGGGACAGTCAACTGATGATATTAAGGATATACCTCAATTTGTCCAAACTTGTGGATGAGCCATAAGTGAAGAGTTAAGCTGAAGACTTTAACTCAAGTGCTTCTTGGGAGACAACCCTAGTATATCTTTTCATTTTGGTGTGTTGAGCAATCCAATGAGTTGGTACCACTTCAAGGAGACCAAGCTTCATGGCTATATGCCAACGAGAGGAGTATCCCTAAACTCATTTTTTTGTTCATTAATTTTCTTATATTTTGCATACTAAGTTTGGGGGAAGGGGTAAACCTTGTTGGACTGTGCTTATGTTAATTTGTTTATTGTTATGTGTTTATTTTTTTAGTTGTTTGATTGCGTGTTTGAATAAGTAGAGGTATTTTGTGCTCACTTTGGTGATTTGCTAGTTCCAATGATAAGAACCTTGGGTGAATTTGTATATGATGTGTTGAAAAATGTGGATATTAGCTTATTCTTATGGATAATTCTTATGTTAGTTCCATTTTTTATTGTGAAAGTGTATATTGAGCACAATGCCTTGATCTGTGATCTGTGAGTGAATCTAGAGAATGTTTATGTGAAGATGACATTTTGATAATCTCACTAGTGTTAGAATTTACTTGATAATATATTGAGGTGAAATCCTAGATAACATTTCACTAAGGAAAGGATTTAGGCAATCTTTGGGCCATTTGAACCTTTCAAGCTAAGCATGAGACATTTTATCCTCTAGAACCTCCATTTTAAGCCTTGTAAAGTCTTTTCTTTTTCAACCACAAACACTGTAACGCCCTACCTTTCATCTACATACTACTAGTAGGAATTTATTAACTTTATACTTATAAGCGTTACTTTTGGAAAATAATCCTGTATTTATTTTTCCAAAAATACGGGCAAATTTGAAACTTTTATTTTCATTAAAACGCTATGGTTAGCTGACTTTACTCACAAACATAGTGTGGATCAGTATATACATATATTAGAAAATGAAACGTAGTAAATAGGTACCAAAAGAAACGAACTAAAAACAACTTCATCGAGAGACTGTAAAACATCCCAAAATACACAAACTAGGCCCCCACATGTGGTCAAAATGTCCATATGTACAACACCGAGGTTAGGCCTCTACTCCAGCTCACAAGCTCAGGCTGTCATTTTAATTATTACCTGCAACACAAGACTACAATGAGCTACAACTCAGTAAGTAAAGTAATGTATGACATGTTTCTTTAAATTAAATGTATGAGCACGCTTGCTTAAATATTTCGGTATAAATACTTTTCTTTAGACCGTTCCCTGTATTGTGCCCACTGTCTGGTTCAGCACCGTGCCTATAGGGCTTCTTGAGTAATGATATCCCTATGGGTTCTCCTCCCGTCGGCCCTTACTATAGCGGGGCTCGTTACTAACCTTAGTCTATCGTTCCCCCGTTGAGCTCAAGAGATAAGGCGATCCGAGACTGTAGTGTAATCTATTGTATAACTTGGAGGAGAAAATTGTGGCAAATCTTTTGACAAATTCCGTCAAATTTGCCTCTCTCCTTAGGCCACCACCCTAAACTATAAATTTATATCCTGCTTCCCCGTAACAGTGGCACAAAATCTTCTGGAAGTTACATGATAATTCCACACTAGAGATACTAAGCATATGTGTTTAAATCAAAATGCCAATAGTTATGCTCATAGCCAGAATAAATATAAAGAGTAGAAACATAATAGATACTCACATAACATAATTCTTGTGTTTTAGTTGAGTACTTTACTTACCTCGTGTCCTGAATAGGAATCGATAGTGGAAAGAGTATCCTCTAGAGATTGGTATGCTAATCACTTGTTATAAATTACTATTATTCACGATGCACATTTTACAAAAAGAATGCATTAAAATACTTGAACAAGACCGAAATGACAACTTTCACCAAATTAAGAAACTTGATCATAAAATGACTCGGAAGTATATAAATCACTTAAGGCACTTGACAATCAATAACTAGCATTGAAAAACTGCTCAAAAGTATTAAAATATGAATGCTAGTTCATTAGCACAAAATGATCCAAAATGGCACGTAATTTTGTAAAAACTAGTCCATTTGCTCCTAAATGGTGCCATTTCATTTTAAAAACATTTGGACAGCACCTCCCCTATTTTTAAGACATTCCCAAATTATTAAAATCATAGTTTTAAACCTGCAATAACAATTAACAATCCAATTCCCATGTATACACATCAAGAGGATCACTTAGAACAATCTAAGTGCACTTGAACTCTTTTTCGGTCTAAACAGGTTTAAAACCACTTTTACACTTGTGTGTCATCACAAGCAGCCACCAATTGAGTGTAACAGACAATAGGATCAATAAGATATACAATCCAAATTTAAGAAATCATATTACAAACATAGAAAACTTAATCTATTACACATAAAAACACTTAACTCCATAAATAGTAAACTTTAGGGCTTTAGGTTTAACATTAATTCTCCATATAAATTTTATATTTCTAGAAATACATAAGGGTTCCTAGGACCATTATTCATCAAATAATAGCTTAGGTTTAAGAGCTGAAATAAAGAAAACTTACTAAAAATTTAAAATCCTACTTAAACCTTACCTTGACTAGTTTGAGTCTTTGCTAGACTTCTTGCCTTCTATCTCCACCAAAATGATTCCCAAGGCTTAGAAATGGATTTTTGAACTTAAGAGGACCTGAAGAAACTATTATTTAAGTGGGAACAAGTAGAGAATTGAAATCAAAGGACAAGACCTAGAAAGAAGAACTTAGTAGAGCTACCTTGACTAGTTTTGGTCTATCTTGTTTTCTAGAGCTCCAATTTGAGTTCTACTACTTGGAAACTCTTGGATATGGCTAGAAGGAGTTGAGAGAAGTGTAGAAAGGTGTTGGAGAGGCTCAGGTCATGGCTGGAGAGAAAGGCAAAGTAAATGACCAGATTTGGTCTAAAAGTGATACTTAATGACTAAGAAATGGTATAACTTAAGTTCCAAGGGGTATTTTGGGAATTTTAGACCTTACTTTTCTTGTGTCGGGCTCTAAAACATCCTTAGCATACTCACCACATTGCTGGTCCATCCTATACACCCAAGTGTAGTCTAAAATGGTGAAACCTAGCTTAAAAGGTGAAAACTAGTCATACTTTGACCTATAATCCCATATGGCCAATCTTATTGTAATCTAGTGGAACCTAGCCCTATAACCAATCATTAAACATAAAAAGAAAGTCAATAACTAAGTAGTTGACCACCTCTCTAGATTAGAGGGGGAGAAAAACAAGGACGCCGAGTTGTTAATCAATGAAATCTTTTCTGATGAGCAACTCTTTGTGCTAGGTAATAATGTACCATGATATGCTGACTATGTGAATTACCTGGTGCAAGCAGATGCCTTCTGACCTCACTCATGACCAAAAGAAAAAGTTTTTGCACGATCTGCGGTACTATTTCTGGGATGAACCTTTTTTATTCAAACAATGTGTTGACCATGTTATTAGGCAGTGCATACGAAAGGAAGAGATAACATACTCCACCATTGTCATGCTTCAGAGTATAGTGGTCATTTTGGAGGAGAAAGAACCGTTGTCGAGGTATTAGAATCGGGATTCTATTGGCCATCACTATTCAAGAATGCCCATTTCTTTGTTTCAAGGTGTGATAAATGTCAACGAACATGTAACATCTCTAGAAACAACGAAATGCCTCTTAACACTATCCTGGAGGTTGAAATCTTTGATGTATGGGGAATCGACTTCATAGGGTCATTCATTCCATCCTTTGGCAATCTTTACATATTGGTGGCGGTAGACTGTCTCAAAATGGGTTGAAGCTGTAGCGTTTCCTACCAACGACTCCAAGGTGGTGCTCAACTTTCTTGAGAAGAATGTCTTCAATCGATATAGCACACCAAGGGCAGTAATCAGTGATGAAGGCTCCCATTTCTGCAACAAGTACTTTGAAGCTTTACTTGCCAAGTATGGAGTTACACACAGAGTTGCAACTGCTTACCATCCTCAAACTAACGAGCATGCTGAGATTTCTAACAAGAGTTGAAGCACAACCTTGAGAAAATGGTAAGTCTCACATGTAAAGAGTCCAAGAGACTTGATGATGCTTTATGGGCATACCGAACTGCATACAAGACTCCAATTGGTACATCTCCTTATAAGCTACTATTTGGGAAAGCTTGTCATCTTCTATGATTTGCCTTTGGAGTTGAGTTGGAGCACAAGGCTTATTGGGCAATCAAGCAGTTGAACTATGATTTACAAGCTGCTGGAGAAAGACGTCTCTTATAACTCAATGAAATGGATGAATTCCAGAATCAAGTTTATGAGAATGCTAAGTTGTACAAGGAACAAGTCAAGAGATTGCATGATAAGAAGATCATCAATCGAGAGTTCAGACCAGGACATAAAGTTTTACTCTTCAACTCTCGGTTGAAGCTCTTTCTAGGCAAACTCAAATCAAGGTGGTTGGGTCCCTTCACAGTGGTTAACATCTCACCACATGGTGCAATTGAGATTAAAGACGCTTGTTCAAGTAGAAGATTCAAAGTTAACGGTCAAAGGCTTAAGGAGTATTTAGGGAGAGAACTTGATCGGGAGGAGCCTTCAGTCACTTTAGCTAGCCCTCGATAAGGAATGGCATGGTCAAGCTAGAGAGGCTAATAAGCGCTAATTGGGTGGCAATCAAAGTTTTTGAATTATCTGAGTTTGGAAGTTAAAGTTGAGCTTGTGCTTGGTTATGTTTGGTTGAAAATGAGTTAGAGAAGATGTGTTGGGAAGGATGAAATTACAGAGAAATTTGGTTTGTGCAGTCATTTTGGCACTTCAGGAGGTCAGAATGGCGCCCCAGCGCCATTTTGGGGCACTAAGAATAGAAGCTTGGGGCCTCGGCGTCGGAAAATGGCGGCATTTTCTCTCAAATGCCCAGCCGGTGGCGCCGCGAAAAAAAAAAAACCCTCAATTTGGCGCCGCAGAGCCACTCGCCGAGCAAGATTTTTTAAGGGAGCCGTAGCTCTCTCCCCTCTAAAAACAAACACTCCTCTCTTCCACCCTCTTCCTCTCACTACCCTCTCACACTCCTATGCCTATATTTCAACCAATCTCTATCTTAACCACTCAAAACTTCACCATTTCCTCTCACCATCCGCTATTTCAACCTCCAAGCACCACATTCACCATACCATTCCACCATCTCCATCTTCAACATTCTCCTCCATTGGTGGTGCCTCACACAAGCTCCTTAAGACAACTCTTCAAGTGAAGTATTCCGCATCTTATTTTTCGCATTTTTGGTGGTTTTGAAGTCCACATTGGTTCTTTTGATTGGTAATTGTAAATTTGGGAAGATCTTGATACACAAACACCATAGTCACAAGTTTAAATTTCTTGTGCACACCAAATGTTTGATAAAATGTCTCTTTGAGGTTTTGTGCATGAAATTTCTTTATTTGGGAAAATTTTGAGTGAGAAAGATTTACTTGTTACTTCTAAGTAAGAGGAAAGTGAATTGTAGCCATTTTTAATTAGAGCAAGTTAGGTTTGGAAGAAATTTTAATACCTTGTGTCTTAAGCCTATCCATCCAAGTTGGTAATTATTTCAGTGAAAAGATTGAATATTTTTTTTTTTTTGCTTCATTTTTGCTCCTTGTGGATGAAAGTTTTAGTTAGCCTTTGAGGGGAACAATATCGTTGTGAAACAAGGAGCACACTTAGTGTTGAATGGTGGAGAGTCGTGTTGCTTCACTTGATTTCCATAGGTACTTGGTGGTGTATTATTGTTGCATAGTGATAGTTGTGCTAGTATCTGGGGGAATTTGAAAGTTTTGAGCATTGATACAATGGCACCTAAGAGGAAGGCTACAGCTGCAAGTCCAAGTTTTGATCAAGACCTGAAAGGGGCTTTGATATAGGTGAAGATAACTTCCCTGATTTTGTGGCTGAAATAAAAAGAAGAAAACGGGAGAAGCTTTGTAAGCAACCAAATGCTGGGGTGCAAGTGATTGTGAAAGAATTTTATGCCAACACAGCTGAACATAGAAACTGCATCACGAAGGTGTGTGGGTAGAATGTTTCATTTACAAGGGCATCCATCAACAGTTATTTCAAGCTGCCGAACATAGACAATGATGAGTTAGCCACCTTTGAGAAAGCACCAGACTACGATGATGTACTGAATGTTCTATGCGGGCCAGCCACCGAACGGGTATGGCACAAGGATGAGCAGAAATGTCTCAAAACAAAAACAAAGTCTACATCTGCCAAAGCTGTCTTATTTTCTGAATGCTCGCTTGATGCCAGTGTCTCATCACAGTGACATCACTCCTAACTGTGTTGTTCTTCTTTACGCCATCATCTAAAGCTTATCTGTAGATGTTGGGCGAGTGATTCATTGTTCTATCTTACATGCCATTCACATGGTAATGAATGGAATGGCATGCCCATCATTAATTATTGAATTATGCTCCCGAGTAGGAGTAGTTTGGGTACACAGTAATGAGTTGGTCCTCCCTCAGCATGTTCTCAACGGACCTGCCTTGGCGAGAATATTGAAACATGAGTTCGCCTCCCACTCCTCAACAGGAGCCTCCTCTGGCAGGCCACTGTTGCTTCTGTTGGGATATTTGCCCTAAAAAGTAGAATTCCAATTATACCCTTTGAGTATGAACAACTTTCTCTTTTATACAATTATGATATTTGCTAGATTAAACTATCTTAGTTGAACAGTTTATTTATCTGAAAAAGTTTCCATGACTTTGCTTGTGTATAAAGAAACAAACATGATTAAGTGTTAATTATGGGGAGACTTGTTTCTTTATCTAAGTCTAAATGAACTAGTTCACAATCTGTAAATAAATATAGAATACTTTATTTACTATAAGTTGTAGTGTTTGTCTATCTAAACGGGAATGATGTGTCTCAAATCATTGAAGTATGTGACTTCTGATAGAAACACTAATACAACATAAACAAGTTATGTGTATTGAACTGAACCAGGCAATATAAAGAATTAGAGTGCCGTAACTCAATTCTTATATTACCACATACTAGCTCTTAGCATATAGATCTTAATCCTTGATGTTTGACTGGACTTGCTTTCATGGGTTGTAGCCTTTTAATTTGTTAAAAGACTAACCTCGATAAAATTAGAGATGAACTCTGGCATATTGGAGGTTATGGCTTATGAAATAATGGGAACACCAAATAGTTAAGGACACTATACATTAATGCCACTTTAGGTTCTTTCAAGATTCATGGAATAATTAAATCTAAGATCTTAGTATTCACTTTGTGAATTGGTTGATAATTTTGTCTAAATGG
>JXTC01001054.1:0-11100 GCA_002914845.1 Trema orientale | reverse complement strand
CATAATAAGAGTTATTATGTATTTATCATATTATTGGAGCTTAGATTATTTGGATCCATTATGTCCCTTGTCTAACTCAATAAAGCTCGTTAATTGGTTGGTGGTATTCGTGAAATTAGTTTCATAAAACTGTGTAAAATAATGATTCTACACAAAAGTTAGTATTTTTATAAACAAGTTACATGAGTTGGACATATTTATAAAAATACACCCACAGCCCAAATTGGAGAACAAGCCCAATCCTAGTTGGACTAGGGTTCGCAGTTTTGGGTCCTATATATATAAGATATATGAGAGAAAAAACTGCACAGTAACACTAATAGTGTCACAAGCATACCAAGGGGGAGAGAGAGAGAAAATTGGCCACCCTAGGCTAAGTGAGAGAAAAAAAGATTTCCTACCATCTCACGGTCTCATCTCACATCCCGGTGTTCCATGTGATTAAGAAGGTGTTCTTGATCATTCTCCAACGAAGGATTCGACTTGATGCCTACTCACCTAATCAACCAAGAGCAAGAGCATAGATAAAAAGATCTAGGGTTGGAGGTTTGATCACCATCAACAAGGAGATCAAGAGGGAGCAAGCTACAAGAGGTAAACACTAATCCCATCTTTAGGGTTTGTGCATCTAGATTTGGTTTATGTTATACATGATCCTTTATATGATATATGCATGTAATATGGTTATGAAAACTATTTTCATGCAAAAATTTTAAAACCTAAATCTGCTATTTTTCCGCTGCATTCATGATGTGATCATGTGTTTTCTATAGTTTGCATGCATGTATGTCTTTGTCCTAAGTGTTAGGCAATTCCATCAGCTTCAGCACCTAAAACTATAGCTGAATCTGATGTAGAAGATGCAGAGTCCGATTCTAATTTCCATGACGAATCGAGCTCTATGCTACAACGGTTAACCCTAGTGGAACAAGGCCTGAATGAGCTGTTGGGATATTTGCCATTAAAAGCAGATTTCTAATTTTACCCTTTTAGTGTAAATAACTTTCTCTTATATACAATTATGATATTTGCTAGATTAAACTATCTTTGTTGAATAGTTTATTTATCTGAAAAAGATTCCATGACTTTACTTGCGTATGAAGAAACATACATGATTAAGTATTAATTATGTGGAGACTTGTTTCTTTATCTAAGTCTAAATGAATTTGTTCACAATTTGTAAATAAAGATGGAATACTTTATTTACTAAAGATTATAGTATTTGTCTGTCTCAATGGGAATGATGTGTCTCAAATTACTAAAGTGTCTAACTTCTGATAGGAACACTAGTACAACATAAATAAGTTATGTGTATTGAACTGGACCAGGCAATATAAAGAATTGGAGTGCCGTAACTCAATTCTTATAATACCACAAACTAGCTCTTAACATGTAAATCTTAGTCCTTGATGTTTGACTAGACTTACTTTTATGGGTTATAGCCTTTTGATACGTTAAAAGACTAACCTCTATAAAATAAGAGGCGAACTCTGACATATTGGAGATCATGGCTTATGAATCGATGGGAACACTAAATAGTTAGGGATACTATACATTAATACCACTTTAGGGTCTTTCAAGATTCATGGAATAATTAAATCTAAGATCTTAGTATTCACTTTGTGAATTAGTAGATAATTTTGTCTAAACGGCGCGTGAAAACAAAATTATTGACAACATTATTCCTTGATAGAAAGATGGTAACTTAAAGGTAAACATGTGTTAGAGGAGTATTATGGTAATTTCACCTATCCATCTATGGCATTGTGTAGGGATTTTATATGTGGTATAAAATATGCTAGATGGATTGGTTAATCAAGGCTAGTTGATTAAATCTCTATAAAAAGTATGACATTTAATCTAAGAGTGCAGTATTGGGCCTTTAGTGGAATGTCTCTTTTACTAATAATATTTATATAAATATCATAATAAGAGTTATTATGTATTTATCATACTATTGGAGTTTAGATTATTTGGATCCATTAGGTCCCTTGTCTAACTCAACAAAGCTCACTAATTGGTTGGTGGTATTTGCGAAATTAGTTTCATGAAACTGTGTAAAATAATGATTCTATATAGAAGTTGGTATTTTTATAAATAAGTTTCGTGAGTTAGACATATTCATAAAAATACACCCAAAGCCGAAATTGGAGAACAAGCCCAGTCCTAGTTGGACTGGGATTAGCAGTTTTAGGTCCTATATATAAAAGATATATGAGAGAAAAAACTGCACAGTAACATATAGAGTGTCACACATATAGCATAGGGAGAGAGAGAGGTGCTCTGTGCCAACTACAGTGAAAAAGAGAGAGAAAAAGTTTCTTGCAATTTCACGGTCTCATCTCACGTCCCGGTGTTCAAAAAGATCAAGATAGTGTTCTTGATCGTTCCCCAATGAAGGATTCAACTTGGTGCCCACTCACCTCGTCAACCAAGAGCAAAAGCATAGATAAGAAGATCTAGGGTTGGAGATTTGATCACCATCAACAACGAGATCAAGGAGGAGTACGCTACAAAAGGTAAACCCTAATCTCATCTCTAAGGTCTATGTATATTTATGTTATATATGATCCTGTAATTGATATATGCATGTACTATGATTATGAAAATTGTTTTCATGAAAATGTTAAAACCTAAATCCACTAATTTTTCCGATGCGTTCATGATGTGATCATATGTTTTTCATATTTTGCATCCATGTATGATTTTTTTCCTAAGTGTTAGGTCTAAATACCATCATGAGCATCGTCAGGAGTTCCAGCAGCTCAACTAGTAGTTTCAGGCATATCAATAGTAGTGCCACCAGTGGGCAGATTATCAGACCAACTGCATTAACATATTTGCCACTCACTTTGGCATGAACACGACATACTTTCCATCGCCCCTAGGACATCCTATGTATCCACCGATGCAACCACCACCACCACCATCCTTTCCTCCGCTTGCACGAGGTGGTCACCCCGATGTAGATCCCACCATGGAGACTGACTGAGCGATCTGCCATCAGGTATGTGCTTCTCCCCTTGCTCTTTAACTCTTTTGTGCCCTGAGGACAAGGCAGTTACTAAATTTGAGGGAGTTAGTATGTTTCATTTCACTTGTCTTTCTCTTTTGTTTTAGTATTTGAGTCATTTTGTGTTGAACTTTCAAACATCCTTTCTTTTTTCCCTTTCTTACTTGTTTATTTTAAGCTTCTAAGTAAGGTTAAAGGTTGATGATATGATTGAGAGTATGTGCATAATTCTCTTTGGAAATAGAGTATGTGCATAATTACTCTTTGGAAATATTTAGTATCAGGACTGTTTGTGTACCCAAATCTGTTGTGGTTTTGCATTGCGAACAGATCTTGAACACTTTTTGTACGTAGTTGTAAGCATTCTGCCTTGAATTGCTTAGAGTAGTTTTATGCATATGACTTAGTAAAATAGTTAGTCTCACATCATCTTAGAATCCGTTTGATTGTCAATCGAGGCGAAATCCTAGGTAGCATGAAAATCGAAGAAATGATGTAGGCCATTTTGGACCGGTTGAGCCTTTCAAGCCTACCCGTTAATTGAAATGTCCTTAGTCACCCCTTTTGAGCCAATTTTTCATCCCGTTTCATCTCATAAACCCTATAAACACTTCGTATCGATAAAAATTTTCTCAAATCACTTTACCTCACACCATAGATGTGCGGATACAAATTAAGAACTTGTGGTGAAGTGCGAGCATTAAAAACAAAAACAAAACAAAACTAGAAAAGGGAAATCTTTTGAAGAAAGAAGTTTGGTTACTTCAAGATGATATCCTCAAAAATCAAATAAAATTAAAAAAAATTAAATGAAAATAGGTCAAAAACTAAGTTTGGGGGATTGTTGTAATATGCTTGAGAGAATTGTAGTCATTAAGCAAAATGGGCATCTACGGCGTGATTTAGCCTAAATGATACCGTCCCATCTACCTACACCCAAGCTTTATATTACAAGCCGATAAAGACCTATTAATCTTCGAATTAGTGCTATTCTACATTAGTGGAGATTGACATGAAAAAGCATACTTATGAGATGATTGATTCAATTCTGCTGAGACACTTCAGATTTTGAAATCTAAGTCTGAATAATATGACTTGAGTGACAGGATAAGTGCAGGTAACTATTTCACACATGCACCAAGGGTGTAAACAGAGTGAGACCACTATCCTAATCGAAAATCTAAACTTTCGTGATGCTTAGGGTTTCTATTGAGTTATAAAATTCTGTTAAGAGTTTTAAAACCAATTTGACCTCATTCAGAAGCTCTATTTGCTTTATCCCATTTTTGTGTGGCTTGGTGAATATTTTCGTTTGTTTCTTTTTTTTATCTCAGCTCAAGGACGAGCTTTTGATAAAGTTTAGGATAGTTTATTAGGTGGATTCTACACATAACTTTACCTTCCCTTCAAGCTTAAGAATTGCTCGTGTTTGAGCTCTTTTAATCCGATTTGTTATTTTTGGTGCACATTTCAGGTGAGAAGTCATTAAGTGAAGAATACCGATTTTTCTTGCAAAACTGAGGCTAAATCAAGGGAATTTTGATCATTCACTAGCAAAGACAAGTGAACATCACCTTAGGAGCGTACAGTAGTGCTAGTTATGGAGAGAAAATGGGCGTTGCAGTGCCAAATTGGCGCCATAGTGCCACAATCATCTAAAAACCTGGCGCCGCAGTGCCACACCTTGGCGCCCGGCATCAATAGCGTGGCACTATAACGCCACATCCATGGCACTGCAGCATCATTTCATGGTACTGAGGTGTCATTTCCTAAGCTTTGTGGCATCACAATGCCATAATTTGGCACTGCAGTGCCACCTTCTCGACCGTCTTGGTGCCGCGGCGCCACAAAGTGCAAAACATGTTGCAGAATTCCTGGATTGTGGCCGGTTTGCCTCCAGTATTTAGTATCTCTTCGGTTCATCTGAGGGGGGACGGAAAAAAAGCCCTAGCAACTAGAGTTAAAGAGAATTTCTGAAGGAGAAACAGTAAGAAGAAGGAGGAATCAAGAGAAGACAAGGGGATTAAGCAAGCTTCAAAGAGTTTTTCTTCATCTTCCTTTAGCTTTGCTCTTCTATTTTTCTGCAATGAACGTCTGTAAGCTTATTTGTTTTTGTTCTGTTTTCCTTTATATGACTATGAACTAAACTCTTTCGCTAGGTATGTAATTAAATCTCTAATATAATTCATTTACTTTGTTTTCCTCATTTGTTCTTCATGTCCATTAATGAGCTAATTATTCTACCTTTTGCTTAATGCATCTATTTACTTGGCCATTAAATAGATTTGTTGGGTGAAACCTATATAAACTTAGGAAGGGGAATTTAGGTTTGGACATAGGTTGAACGACATAAGATTACCTAGTGTAGGGTGAGTTTGCATAGGATAGGAATATACCTATATGACTTGTGCAACCTTATATAGGAATTCCCAAGCTTAATGAGTCTAATCAATTTATGTTAGGAGTAACATATTATCTTGTTTAGACATTTTCACTTATATCTTAGGAAGGAGTTTGTGAATACCATTGAGTTCCCAGTTGTTAATTCTAAATGGATGAATGAACGGTGAGAAAATCTAGAAGTTGAAGGAGTTAGTGGGTAGATTACATGCCTACATTTATATCATTGGTGTAAAACTACTATTGTTTGCTTAGTGTTGATTTCTGTTATTTTCTTTTATATAGAATTCACATTGTAATTTTTGTTCACAACAACCATTTATTGTCGTTTGGATAAATTACCAACTAGTTATGATCAGTACTTGACATTGGTAAATCGTGTGCTCCTGGTGGGATTCCACACTCTCTTACATTTCTATTACTTGTTGCGACCTGTATGCTTGCGGTTTGTGTACTACAAATAGCCCAACACATATCCTAATTACTCTTGGTGTAACAATGAAGATCCTTCACCATATTTCCATAACAAGCCTATGTTTACATTGGAGTTTCCTCATCAACTGCCTATACAAGAGGAAAGCCATAACTAGAGGAGGTGCTTGAGCATTACATAAGAAGAATGGATACATATCTCCAAAAGCCAGAGAGAAAGTCATCCTTGGAAGACATAATAGTGTAACAATTGTAAAAAATGGATGCTTTCCTCCAAGAGCAAGAGGCCTCAATCTAAAGTCTTAAATAACAAGTAGGTCATTTTGCTACAATCATCAACAATCCTGAAGGCATCTTTCATAGCAACACCGATTCAATTCAGGAGGAGCAATTCTACATCGCTATAAATTATAGTGGATTTCATGATGATGAGTCGATTTTAGAGCTTCAAGAAGAAGAGGGAGATGGGAGAATTGCCACCATGCATAGTGATTTAGAGCAATATGTGAATATCTCAATGTCATCCTATGAAGAAAATCCAATCTCTAGGCCATAATTGACGAGAAAGCTTCGAATTGAAGACCTTAGAGATAAATTTTCTTGTCCACAACTACTAAATCAACAATTTAAAACAAGTAGACTGTTGGTAACTTATTCTCACCATTTCTTCTCTCCCACTTCTAGATATGAGGTGTTACATTCTTAAGATAGGAGCCCAAAAGATCATTCTATGCATTGGGATAGTCAACTGATGATATTAAGGATAGACCTCAATTTGTCTCAACTTGTGGATGAGCCACAAGCGAAAAGTTAAGCCGAAGACTTTAACTCGAGTGCTTCTTAGGAGGCAACCCCAAGGAGTTGGTACCACTTCAAGGAGACCAAGGTTTATGGCTATATGCCAACGAGAGGAGTATCCCTAAACCCATTTTTTTGTTCGTTAATTTTCTTATATTTTGCATACTAAGTTTGGGGGAAGGGGTAAACCTTGTTGGACTGTGCTTATGTTAATTTGTTTGTTGTTGTGTGTTTATTTTTTTAGTCGTTTGATTGCATGTTTAAATAAGTAGAGGTATTTTGTACTCGCTTTGGTGATTTCCTAGTTCCAATGATAAGAACCTTGGGTGAATTTGTGTATGATTTGTTGAAAATTGTGGATATTAGCTTATTCTTATGGATAATTCTTATGTTAGTTCCATTTTTTATTGTGAAAGTGTATATTGAGCACAATGCCTTGATATGTGATCTGTGAGTGAATCTAGAGAATGTTTATGTGAAGATGACATTTTGATAATCTCACAAGTGCTAGAATTTACTTGATAATCTATTGAGCTGAAATCCTAGGCAACATTTCACTAAGGAAAGGATTTAGGCAATTTTGGGACATTTGAGCCTTTCAAGCTAAGCATGAGACATTTTATCCTCTAGAACCCCCATTTTGAGCCTTGTAAAGTCTTTTCTTTTTCAACCACAAACACATTCGCCTAATCTAAAATAATATCGTTCAATCCTTACCCCTTGAGCATATTGATTGCCTTTATTGAGTTAGTTTGAGGTATGCTATGTTATAGGAGGATGGATGGAGTCAGACTATTAAAACAAAAAAATAAATAAAAAAAAGCGAGATATGCACTTGTTCATGAAAGAAAGAAGTAAATTTAGGAGTGTACAAGTCAACAACAAATAAGAAAAAAAGAAGAACAAATGTTTAGCAATGTGCTGATAGAAGAAAAAGAAATTTTATTTTTAGTGGTATGTTACATTGTGTGTGAAAGAACAACTCTACATGAGTCCTAGAATTAATATGCTTAGGGGTGATTTTAGCTCACTTTGCCTAAATCATTATACCTTCACCTAAGCTAGTATTACAAGCTCAATAAAGACCTTTTGGTCCTTGGTGTTATGTTTATTTATGTTAGTGGAGATGGATTTGAAAAGCAAACTTATGGACCTTGATTGATATTTTTGAGATTTGTAATTAATACATGTTTGCATAAGCTTATCCGGACTTCATACAATGATAGGAGGAAGACATATATATACACACACAAAGAAACTCTAATTTGAAATGGAATGTGCTCTTGAATTATTCTTAATACCTAGTCAATATTTGCACTTTTCTTTAAGTCATGTTATGTTCTAAGCTTTGGAGAACTAATTGGAAATCATCATTATTAGTGCATTATCTCTTATGTTTTTCAGTGTGTTTTTATTTTTCTTGAGGACAAGCAAACATTTGAGTTTAGGGGTATTTGATGAGGGCAATATTTACCTCTAAATCAAGTACATTTCGAGCTCAAATAATTGTGCACTTTTAAGCATTTTTGTTGGTTTGATATGCTTTTATTTAGTTTTGTAGTTATTATGAATAAATGTTTTTGTAGTTATTGTGAATAAATGAGAATCAACAAGAATTTGTGCCCCAAAAATGGTTTTTTTAAAGGAAGCCACAGCGCTAGGCCAGTAGCAAGATGGTGCTGTCGCGCTAACTCTCAGGAATTTGAGACTCTTTTTGATGCCACAGCACCCTGTTCCATGCCACAGCTCCATCCTCCACGTTCTTGGTCAACATAGACGCCTGAGATTAACTTTTTGATGATCTAAGGGTCCAGATTCGGCTTCTTTTAAGTATGCAAGAGCTATCTCTTTAAAACCCTATCTTTGGGATTATAAGAGGTGTGGAGATTGAGAGAGAGAGAGAGAGAGAGATATGGAGATAGCCATGGAAAAAGAAGAAGAAGAAGAGCTCTAGTTTTGGAGCTTCAATCCTTCATTTCTTGATTTCTACTACATCACCAAGATCATTGTTTATTCTTACCATCTTTTCTTTACTTTCTAGTTAGGTTTCTTTTTTTTATATATTTTCTCATATTTATAGAGTGATATTATTAAGAGCAAATCTTTGAAGGAGAATTGAAGAGAGCAAGCACCAAGTATTGGGGGAGGAGATTGACAACCTCTAAGAACACCTTGAAGCTTGTTTAAAAGCGGAATTCTACAACTTTTCTCTCTTTAATTTTATATTTCTTAAACTCAGTGTATTAAAATGTTATTGTTCTTAATCTATATAATGAACTAAATATTTCTTCATCTAGTTTTGCTATGTAAACCAACCTAGGAACTTGTGTTTACTTATTTCTCTCCTCTTTCATTAATAAAAGTAATTGTTGAGTTATTTGTTTTATCTTATGTATATTGCTTCTATTTAATTGATCACTAAATAGATTGTTGAGTGAAATTTCTATGTGATTGGAAGAGGGAATAGAAATTTGGACTTAGGTAAAATAACATAAGATTATCTAGTATAGGGTATGTTTACATAGGATAGGAATATATCTACATGACTTGTACAACTATTTTTGACATCTTAATCTTAGTGCACCTATTTTAATTCATATTAGCAATAACGTATTATCGTCTCTAAGTAGATCTAATTTGTACTTAGAAAAGGCTCCTTGGCCACATT
This sequence comes from Trema orientale, assembly GCA_002914845.1. Lineage (NCBI taxonomy): Eukaryota > Viridiplantae > Streptophyta > Magnoliopsida > Rosales > Cannabaceae > Trema > Trema orientale. Next base: position 1,789 of record JXTC01001054.1, on the reverse strand, counting down.
AGATTCTCGGTTGACAATTCTAGTGGAATAATTAATTTCAAAGAGAAATTAGGAGATATCAAGACAAGAGAGAAGTTGGGGATCTAGTAAACGTAGATCCATTTATTTCCGTGCATCTAATTTTAATCATTAGCATCATATTTTATTTTCTTTCTTTTTCATTTCTTATCTTTTGTTTGGATCAAATTAGAATTGACCGATTTTAATACTTAGCTTAGATTTAGTAATCCATCCTCGTAGGGTTGACACTCTAACTCTTAAATCTATATAACTTGTGATCATGTGCATTTGCACAGGAGTGTGTGAATATATAGTTACACATTCTAACCAATACGGAATAATCTGGAAGACGTTTTTCATTCTCTTTGACTACATGTCTACGACCATGGATCTCTCTCCCTCGGCGGCCATGAACAAGCTAGAGATTCCTCCCACCTTGGCTCTGCTCTATCACTCTCTGTCTTTTCCCTCTATTTTCCAAAAATCATAATCTCTATGATTGTGAATGGCGTGTGACATATCTAGAAAGGCATAGGAGAACTTTTCTCTATAAGTATTAGAGACATATAAATCCTATTGGGCTTGTTGTGCTCAATTAATTACTCAATTAATTATGGGCTATGTGTGAGCTAGACATGGGACTTTATGGATCCAAGCAGTCCAAACTCTAATGGGCCAACTATGGACAGTCATAATTATCTCTTAATTATGACTATCCCTTATCTATTAATATTGTAGCACTCTACTATAGGCCTAATATTGAACTCTTAGACTAAATATCACATATTTTTTGTAAAGTTGATTAATCGCATTAATTTGCTCGATTTATTTAGGATATACCACAAGGGCATGACAATTTTTATAAGATAAACAATTTGGACAAAAGATGGCTTAAATCACAATTGTGTGACTGTATCGTTTGTCCGTATTTTTATTAATTATTTAAATCTTGACCGTATGAAACATAGTAAAACTTATTTCTGTAATTATTTCTTTTTTTATATGTATAACTCATAAAAACCTTAATTTAATCTTGTATTTTTATTTGGTGGATTATATGGACTTTATTTTAGAATTGCTCAACTTCATTTTTAAATTATTTGTTGCTTAAAACTATTTTTAAATAATATGGGTATCAATTGTCCCTAGACTTACTAAATATTCAAAAAAATATTTTTAATAGCGGAAAAGAAACTTTGCTTTTCAAAGTTAAAAGAGTGTTAAAAAAATTCTCAAAACATTTAAGTTTTTGAACGCCGCTTGGACCATGTTCAACTTTCATGTTCATACTATTTGGGTTTTAAAACTAATTAATGAGGTTGATGTGAAAGTGTACTACAAAAAGAAATTGTTTTCAACGGGTTTATTTTGTATTAATATTAGACTTAGAGTAAGAAAAACAAGCATACAATTATATAAATATTGAGAAAATTTTTAAAAGAAAAATGCTAGGTATTCCAAGATATATATACTAATACAAATCAAAATCACAGATTTGTCATCATTTAATTTGTGAATGTGATTAATTTATCTATAGTAAGTGCTAATACACCAATTGATTAATTTCAGATACATACCATAAATGTTTTATAAAATAAGAAGGTTATCAAAATTCTGGGGTAAAATAGGACAATTTTACTAAATCTTTTGGCTCATTATTAATCATTTTCAAAAATTCCTTAAAATTCAAAGTAAAAAAGTGACCGAAGAATATTCAAATACTAACTTCAACTTGGCTTTTTTTTCCAATCTATTTATATTTATTTCTTATTATTAAGAAAAATCAAAA
>JXTC01001053.1:0-25343 GCA_002914845.1 Trema orientale | reverse complement strand
CCACAAGAAAACCGAGAAAGAGCGTCATCAACAAGGTGGTGGTGGTGGTGGAGGATTTGGGGGTGGCATTGGAAAAGGAGGTGGAGCCGGCGGAGGAATTGGTGGTGGTGGGCTTGGGGGAGGCATTGGCAAAGGAGTGGGTGGTGGTGGTGGCGGTGGTGTTGGTGGAGGAGGTGTAGGTGGCGGTGCTGGTGGTGGTTTTGGAGGAGGCATTGGCAAAGGAGTAGGTGGTGGTGGGGGAGGAGGAATGGGAGGCGGATTTGGTGGAGGAATTGGCAAAGGTGGCGGTGGTTCTGGGGGAGGGATTGGTGGTGGTGCCGGCAGTGGGTTTGGCGGAGGAATAGGTGGTGGTTTTGGTGGTGGCGGCGGCGGATTTGGCGGAGGATTTGGGAAAGGGAAAGGCGCCGGTGGAGGAATCGGGGGAGGTTTTGGCGGTGGCGTAGGAGGAGGATTCGGTGGAGGTGGAGGTGGAGGTGGAGGTGGTGGTGGAGGAGGAGGCGGCATTGGTCGTGGTGGCGGCGGCAAGAATTAATGCAACTAATGGACTTTGCAATGAAGCTAATTAGCATTAATAATCGTCTTGTTAGCTACTTTATCCAGACTTAACATCTATTATTGTTGTTTCTTAAATAAATTCTTTGTATCTAATTAGTGTCCTATTGACTATGTCAAATTCTGTTCTGTTTTGTGCTATTATTGTATTTAAAATCAGTGTCGCAGGGGTTCAAACTTTGGTAGTGTGTGTGTGTCATTTTTCTTTAATTTGTACTAAGTGGTGGTCATTAGTTAAGCCCCACTTTTTTAAAAAAAAAAAAAAAAAAATCAGTGTCATGTTATTATCGTAAGTGAATGTTATGTTAATTTATCCTCAAGAGTATGAGAATGTGATACCGTTTTAGTCTCACATTGAACAGTGACAATGATCGATATCTTAAAAAAAAAAAAAAAAATCGTTTTATAAGGTACCCTGTTTTTCTCTGCTTTATAGACCATACTTACGTTGTCGTTTGATCGATACATATATATACCATTTCTAACCTGTAGCTGTGATTACATTATCCTTTGCTGCTAAAGTATACATATGTTTACAGATTCTCCTTCCTATAAAGCTCTCGATCGCTTTTAGTACTCTGCTGAAATCATTTTGCTGAGTTCCATAATTTCCACGTGTACTTGTTGGGTTAAATAACCTTGATTTATATCTAATTTAAGACCAACATCCATAATTTTATGGTGAAGGTTCCCATGACGATGATATGTCACTCACTGCTTCTTCTACTGTCAAATATAGTCCGTTGGATTCAAATGAATCGATTATCTTTGAACGGTGGAGCTTCTCCATTACACTTGCAACAGGATTTACCAAAACAAACTACAAAAGCATAGATCAGTGAGTCGCACAAAACTAAAGCTATACTAAATTAATATCATGATATGAGAATAGCATGGGATATAAATATATGGTGTCATTTGAAAATTTCACTAGTGTCCCCAGTCGTACCTGTAGAGATCTTTTGTCAAGAGTACTCTTAAGTTCAGATATAAGATCAAGGCCACTGGTATCGATAGCTGTTACCGCTGAAAAATGGATAAGCAAAAAATGAATCGATCTAAAGGACTTTCATTCCTAAAAATTCATTATATGTTTAATAGTTTGTATGCATTGCAGTGAAAAAGAGGGGGAAAAAAAAGAACTAAAAAAAGGAAAGAAATAATATGTAAAATTCAATACTTTGCTGCTTTTTTTTTTTTTGGTCACAGATGTAGCATTAGCATTTACATATGCATTGGACATGGTCTAAATAGCTTAATTTACTATAATATATTTTCTAGTTTGCGTGTATAGAGAGGGAAAATCAAAGCAGTTTGCTACTTTAAAAATTCCGTGTACTTGCATACCAGTAATGTCCAAGATAACACATTTCAAAGGTAAGTCATTCTCTCTTTGAATTCTTTCTTCCTCATTCCGAACCCATCTTAGTATTCTGCAAGAAAGAAAACAATACGAGTGAGGGGTCACATAGAATTTCAAACTCACTAGATTAACAATAAGGAACTGGTTCTGTGCTAAAGTCGGAAGTAATTAGGAAGAGTTGACTATTACTAACCTCTCTTGGAGGTAAGTTGAGTTGAGAAAGTAGATGGGAGATTCAATCCCCAAAATGAGGAAGGATGAAACTCTTGTTGTATCTTTGTAACGATATAGACTTTGGTATATTTGAGTGCCTGGCATGTTTCCCAAAATCACAGTGTTTGGCCTTGTCACGTGTAGAATTACTTTGAATACTGAAACTCCAATCTACAAATCCCAAAGAGAAGAGTAAGATCATAACATTAAGAAAAAATAAAAACTACGACAAAAAAACAAGCAACAATATTGTGTTCATCAATATTAGAGTCACATTCTGATATGTCACAAATCCTAATATCTAGAAGAAGCAAAAGGTTTGAATAATGCTATGGGGCACCAGTGGTGCCCAGCACCACAATGACGTGTCAGTCTGTCACTGGCTAATCATAATTATAATTCAGGTGGGGTCCATGTGGGACCCAGTTTTTTAATTAAATCATCTAGTGATAGACAGACATGTATTGTGGTGCTGGGCACCACTGGTGCCTTATAGCATTGCTCAAAAGGTTTTGATAATACAAAATCTGATTTTTCTCTGTGTTTTCCCAATCTCTTTTATTGACTAGAATCAAAAGAATCAAAAGGAAGTAGGAGATTATTACAGCAACAGCAAGGCCAGTCTGCACAGAAACGAATAGAACACCAAAAAGGGAACAAGAACAAGCGAAGAAATCAAGCTTGTCAAGCCTCCAAAGATTCATTATAGCCTTAACATTGATCAATCCAAGGACAGCTGTTATAATAATTGCTGCTAATGTCACATCTGGTGTGTAGTGAAACAGTGGCATGAGAAAGAGCAGGGTCACAAGCACAACTGCTGCCATTATTGTATTCGACAGGGCTGTTTTTGCTCCCGCGTCATAATTCACAGCGGACCGTGAGAATGAACCTAATCGAGATTTGCACAAGATCAAAGGGCTGACTAAGATTTGACTAAATCACATTCAATGGAAAAAATAGGATAAAAGAGAGACTATTTTTCTGTGTCTCAGATTACTACCTGTTGTTACAAAGCATGAACAGCAAGAACCAGCTACGTTCATTGCACCAATTGCCATCATTTCTTTATTCCCATCAAGGTGATAACTTTGCATTGAAGCAAAAGTCCTTCCAACTGCAATTCCTTCCTATTGAATGCAATCCAGAAGCCAAAATAGATAGTTTTTATGTTAAACCAGTAGAAACTTTTAAGAAGACCAACTACTTGTAAAGCTAATGTTAATTGCTGATATCTTTTGATCAAATTGTCATTGTTATGTTTTTCGGTAGAAAATTTGATATACATGATTTGACTTGATGTTAAAGCAGTCCATTTTAAGCATGATGCTCATCAAGAAACCAAAGAGAACACTAAGCATTGATAAAGCCTTGAAACCAGTGCCAAATGATTGATCATGCTCTATTATGATCTGTTAATATTAATTAGTACCGTGTCCTAGTATGCAAAAGGTAATTTAGTAACTGAATTGTAGAACATACAGTGAGAGCTAAGATGCCGGTTACGATGCCTGTTTCGATTGCAAGACCCAGGTAATGATCAGCATGAAAGTATAGCAAGTTTGCTGAAGGAGGGTTGATACCATTTGGCAGCCTACCAATCTGCTTGGCAATAGTGAATCAAATTAAATGAGGTCAAATTTGATCACTTCATAATATACAAGTCTCAAAATAATGGTGCATTACACTCTTTTAACATGGTTCATTGAAGATATGCATAAAAGGGTATTTGAGATCTCATTAGTTCAGTCATTTTATCTGTCAAATGGTGAGAAAGGTTAATTGGGGTATCACGCTCTTACCTTTGGAACATGTTTAAATTTTGTTTGAAGGGCGAATACTAAAACCGTCGCAAAAATAACAGAAGCTAATGGAGCAGCTGCTGAAACCCAGAAGAGCTTTGGTCTTCTTGAGCTCTGATATAAGATATGCAGGCACAAAATAAATGTTACATCTTGTTTCAGCAATAGTTATGAGTATTCAAATACACACTCTGTTGTGACAGACCATTACTCAGTACTCACAATTTGTTTTGCTCCCAGTAGAAATGCCAGGAAGCAGAAACCCATTATAATGATTTGGCCAGACCACTAAAAAATAACATTTTAATGCCAAAAAAGGGTAAAAAATTAGCACATTACATCAATATAATATATCAAAATAAATGTCATATTGATATAGGTACCTCTTTCCTGCTGTTGAAAACAGAGGACAGAACAGGAATCAACTGCATCTTATTAGTGAAGTGAGTTATCCCAAGCAATCCTTTAAGCTGCTGGAGGGACACAAGGATGGCCACTCCAGCCATGAACCCAATCAGAGTTGCCTTTGATAGAAAATCAAGGATGAAGCCTAACCTACAACAGTGAACCTGACTAAGATCAATGTTTTTTAAAAAAACCGCCAAGTAGAGTGAAAGGACCAAAACGGACATTGTCTACACAAGAAGCGGATAGTCCACACAGCTTAGCTAACATAGTACTTTAAACTGGTAATAAATTTCTTACCTAAAAAGACCCAAAGAAGCTTGAAACAATCCAGCAAAAAAGGTAGCAGTAAACGCAAGTCTGAGATGAAGTTCTGGTTCATTAGCATAGGAAACCATGTCATTTAGCATTGTCCCCATCACCAGAGATGCTGTGGAGGTTGGACCTACGGCCAGATGTCTTGAACACCCTAGAATGGAATATAGCAGTGGTGGCACAAAGCTTGAATCTGGATATAAATAAGTTATATCTTCAATTAATTAATTTTAGAAAAGGTCTAACACTATACATATACTTCATAAATACATACACAGATTGGTGAAAAATTTAAAGAAACATGCACTCACAGAGTCCAACTATTGGAGGCAAATTAGCAAGTTTTGCATAGTTAATCCCCTGCAAATCAATGAAATTAAACATAATTTTTAGTAAATATAATCCAAGCCTAAATCAATGTTACTAGATATATAGTTAAGAAGCCAAAATGCCCATTCCCTCCATTGGATAATACTTGGGATCTCACCTGTTATACCTACTTTATTAACACTACTTTACATAGCATGTGATTTGTGATTTGTTAGCATTTAATTGGTAAAGACTATTAAACTATTAATAATAAGTTTCAATATACTAATCTCGATAAATCACGTACTACGTCAAGTGCTATTAAAAAGATGGATAATAAGTGGGATATTTAGCACTATCATTCTCCATTATATAGAATAAGAAGAGTACAAAATACTTCGCATTGGTCTCATATGGACATATATCAAAACTATGCTAATTAGCTTTTTTTTACAAAAAATGTTATTAGAGAGAAAATTTAGTATACACTTTTGAAAAATTAATCATATAACTGAAAAAGAAAAAGAAAACCAATTACATTATAAATACAATTAATATGGCCCTTGAAAAAAAAAAAAAACAAACCCATTAATATGTACATGTACAAGTATATGTAAATGTACGTACCTGTGGAATGGCCAAACTAGAAATGGTGATCCCAGCTATGAGATCAGATCTAAAGAGCTTGAAGTTGTAATGAGGCACCCAGTGGAAGACATGGAAGACGCTCTGAACACCTAGACCCACTTTCTCCCAACCCGTCCGGTTCTTGAAACCCGAAAGTGGGTCATCCGGGAAGAATATCTCAAACAACTCGTGCTTAAGTTTCTTTATAGTTGGGACGAAAGGTGGCAAACAAACTCGGTGGATTTCACGGCCATAATTTCGTCTCAGACCGGCTTCATCGTTGTTGTCATCAATTATCGTGATCGACGCCTCGTCATTATCATCACGATGATCATGATCATGATTTGTATTAATCTGCGAGCTAGATTCTAATGGATTTACTGGCTTGGAGCTCTCATCATGACCCCGCATGTTGTTTTTTTTTTTCTTTTTCTGGATTAATTAGTTAGTTTTGAGTAGGATTCATGGAAAAGAAAGTTTTATTAGACAAGAGATAGAGAAACTTGAGTTAGAACTAATTGGTCGAGAATAACGAGAGAGGAGAGAGAGAGAGAGAGACGTGGTAGTTATAGACAGTTACTTGCTAAGGTTATGGAGGAAAGCTTCATGCATGGTTTTGATGATGTGTAGGGAAGACACGTACGTGCATGGAAATAGTAGACCATTCTTGTATACTGTACTTAGTTATATGGTGACGTGGTGCTCATGTATTGGCTGAGTAAGGAATTGTAAGAGAATATCTATTATACATCTGGGGTTTTCTTGTTAGTTTCGTTATATAATTTTGAAATTGCAAGAAAATAATTTGTTTTGCTATTTATAGACCAGATATAAATGCCTGATTTTTATCACGTAAAGCGTTCTGAGTGTTTTTAAACCGTTTAGAAAGCATTAGTTTCTCCTTATTACCTGTAGTACTATGGTACTTTCCATAAATGTTTTCCTTTCGTTCGTAGAGTTTTGATGCCTCGAAGAATATTCTGAATTGCTTCTTTGATGCTGCTATATATGGAAAAGGTCAAAGTGATTCACTTCAATAAATAAAATCATAAATAAGTAAATAAGATCAACGTGTGAAAGAACCATGAATTTTTGTAGGTAAGACTTTAACTCTAAAAGAAAAACCAAAAAAAAAAAAAAAGAAAGAAAAAATATATATTAAATACTTGTTATAAATCTTGTAATATGATTGTGAATGTTGATATTCCATAACCACAATTCTTTATATTCCATAACCCTCATCCAAATAATATACTTATTTAGTAGTACATTGTTATAACTTATAACTTTTATTATTCTGCTAATTATGGTTTTAGGCCTATATATATGACTTTTCAATATACTAATGGCAATATTTATTAAAGGAGAATAAGAATAGTATATGAGGTAATGATTCTCATTCAATTGTTTACTAAAATTTGAGAATAGGAGAATTTTGTGGGATCCATACAAATTTAGGAGAAAAGAATGAAAATGATTCATCCTCTAACATCTTAGGAAATGTGATTACTTATAAACAATCATTTATCTTCTTTTTATTATAAAAATCCTAATTTTACTCCTGAAAATTTAATTAAATTTAAAACACGTATTCCTGTAAAAGGATAGATTAGTAATTTTAAAGCATTTCCATTACCTTTCTAAGGTTAAGTAAACACATCAGTGGTATTTTAATGATTCTAATTATCTTTCCTTTTAATTTTAAGTAAATAACTATTAGGGTTTATGCCCTAAAAGCATGTATATTTTGGATATTTACTTAATTAATAAAATGAAAATTTTTTATTTGAATTTGTGCATAATTTGTATATCTTTAAATATGAGAAAATCCCTAGTTTATTTATGTGACTATGAATTTAGTATACAAATATTATATGTATGAGGATTAAATTTATGGATAATAAATTAAATATAGTCCGTAATAATTAATTAAAGTTTGAGATCTTTAATTAAATATTATTAGTACGATACATTAATATTAAGAACGTAATAGTCATATTTGGACTATTGATGTGTTGACATCACAATGGAGGTACTTTATATAATTCGATTATATAGGCAAGGACCAGGCATTATTTGAATCTCGTATAAATTCTGTTGTCTATTGAGAGTTTAAATAATATTGCTAGATGATCATATGTAGATCAATCTTAATCCTGAGTAGTTATAAACTCCTATTTATAATATTATGTTCCTTAACATACTTGTTAAAGATTTGTTTCCTATACAGACCGAAACACTTGTATCCTGGGAGCATGAAGAGATAAGTAATTAGGAATATAGCTTACAGATATGGAATCCATTCCTTCTAGAAAGAAGCTAGAAAGATAATTCCCTTGTGTATTGATTTAGAATTTGAACAGTTTGAGTACTCAATTTATAATAGACTTATAAATTAATTGTTCATTAGAAAATCAATGGAATACAATGATAAAGATATAATTGGAGGGGTAAATGGAACACGATCTAGCTCCAATTATGAATTATCTATGGAAGGTTGAACTATATGTGATGATCAAATCGATGGACTGCTCGTTGTTTTCTAAGTAAATTAATTCTGTAATTACAAAAGTACAATTCAAGATTTTTAGTGGAGTAATACTGGAATTAATAAATTGGACAAATTATGTAAGAGTTTATTTAATTGTCATAATTTATTGGAGTTTGAATTACAGGTCCATAAGTCCCCAGTTCTACCTCTCAATGTATTATATATTATATTATTTCTGTTATTGCACACTTTGTCTAGATAAATAGTTTATCTATATATAATTAATAATTGTTACTAATTAATTAATTAATTAATTTAAATTTATAGAGAGATAAGTTTCCTAATTTGTTTAAATTTTGAATTTTAAAAAAACTAATTATCAGATAATTAGATAAATAGAAATCGGGAAACTGACTGAAAGAGTGAGACACTCTTCTTTGGAGGAGTGAGTTATTCGCTAGTTTATATATATATATATTAATTAGATTAAGTAGAGACATATATATATATATATTTATGAAACTTTACGTTTGATATGTATATATATTTGATTAATATTTTATTTATTAAATAGCTTAATAAATATATTTAAAGGAAATCCTAGCAGAAAATATACGCACTACGTATTATTTTTTACAGAGCCTTCATAAACTATAGAGAAAAAGAAGAGAGTTTTTTCATTCTCTGTAGAACAAACTCTTATAATATCATGTGTTAAGAATATTACAAGTGCCTAAAGTGTGAGTTTGAGAAATTATACGTAACGCCCACATATTTATCCAATTATACTTGAAGCTTAGATTGGAACATCGTGGATTAGAAGACAGAAAAGCTAAGATCCGCTGATAGTCTATAAGAGGTATCTATTTTCTTTGTATGTTTTCTATTTGCTATAAATTAATACTATGCATTCATATAGTTAATTATTTTAAGAACATTTTTTACTGTTCCTGGGTCAATCTTTAGCTGCAAATTCGATTTTAAAACCGACAATAATATTATACAATTAATGATTCCTATTCCCTTCTATTTTATTCCCATTCATTTTTCTTCCAATTTATTCCTAGGATTACAGCGAAGTAAACATACCATAAGAAGAATAGAATAATAAGAAAATTCTCTCTATTTCTCTCTTGTATCTTGTTTATTTTTTATTTTTTTACTTTTATACATTCTCTATTCTATATTTTGTCCTAGTCTATAACAATACTATAATTGTTCCAAAGAATTTTCACACTTTAAAAACTTTGTGTAGTAACTTTCGCGCTGTCTCTAGTCTATACTTTCTCTTAATTCGATCATTCGATTATGTAACTAACTTATTCTCATCAAGATTTATAGAATAAAATACTCTCTAGGTACTAGTACATAGTAGCAACTGCTAAAATTAATGCTAATGTCATAAGCACCAATGGATATAGAGTTTTTTTTTTTTTATATCAACCATACTTTTTGTAAGATCATAATAAATACTTTTGAATGTAAATAACTACGTACTCACTAGAGACAGAGAGTTGAGCATATTCAGTGACAAAGAAGAAAGGATGAGAAGTTGAAGGTTTCCACTTTAATTAAAGAATAATATAAATATATAATATTGTTTTAATTTTTAATGGGAGATTAGAGTGTGTATCTTTTTTCTACACTTTGTTTTAATAAATATTTATTTTTCTCCTTTTATAGTTATATTGTCAAGTATATGAATTTTTACACGTAGTATATTTACTTGTATACCAGCTTTAATTTATGTCCTGAATATATTAGTTTTTATATTAGGTACATCGTATTATATATTTGGTATATGTACTAATATACCGGTCATTATCCTATAATGTTTGAAAAAGGACACTTACTTAAAATAAGCCAAGAATTTGGTCACTTTTTTATAAGACCATTTATTATTATTTTTTTAAGTAGCTAATTCAATACTTTATTTAAATTCGAGAGAACTATTTAACATTCAAATTGCAAATATACAATATCACTAAAACATCTAATACAATGATAAGTAAGAGTCACAGTCCTACAAGCATTATGTACTAAGTTTTGCTAAGTACTAAAATTGATTCAATTCTAATATTATTCAACCAATATTAAATAAAATGAAAATTACGAAGGGAAAAATGAAACAAGGATATAAAATCAAAATAAAAATATAAATCAAGTAGATAAATCAAGAAAAGAAACATTTAATATTACAAGTTCACCCAAATTCTATAATATATTTCTACATTTCTCTAATTAGTTTTGCCAAATTAATTTATTAGCTAAGTACCCTTAATTATCTAAAAGGTTCTTCCGAAAGTTAAGTAGGAATATTTCTGTAACCTAATCCATTATATTCTTATGAGAACTAAATTAGAAAGATTCATTAAGTTCAAGCTACTAGTATTCTTTAAATTCGAAAAACTCTTTTTCATAAAATGATTTCAAAAACAACATAGTTTTGTAAAGGGTTTATTGCACAAATGGTCCCTGAAGTATCTAAATTATGGAAATTTGGCCCTCAAGATTTCAATTGTGATAATTTAATACCTGAACTTTGACATTTGTATTAATTTGGTCCTTGGATTATCTATATTGCAATCTGCTATTAAATTTTTGACAAAAAAAAAGTAAATAGCACATTAATTATAGCATTTGAAAGCGCGTATTTAAAAGAAAATAAGTTGAACAAAATGATTTAGAGAAAATAAAAAATGTATTTTTTACATTTTTTTAGGGTTCTTGAAGTTGCAAATTTAGAGAAATTTTTTTTATAATTGTTCATTTCTATGCTTAAAATTTCTAAATTATTTTTCAAATATACTTTCAGAAGCCATCTCGTGTCACATGTATTTTTTGTTAGAAATTTAACAGTAGATTGCAATTTAGACAGTTCAGGGATCAAATTGCTAAATTGGAAAAGTTCATGAGTTTAATTGATACAATTGAAACTTCGAGGACCAAATTACTACATGTTGGATACTTCAGGGACCATTTGTGCCATTAACCCTTTTGTAAAATGATGAATGCAACGAAATTGGTCAATTATAATTTTCTTTACAAAACAATACCAGATTATTATATAACATAGATTAACTCATCGATCTAGACAAGAATAATACCCAAATTTACTCCACAACCTTCTTGTCTTTCCGTCGACTTTTAAAAGCATTTTTGATCAATTTTGTATGTTCACCTCCTTGATTCCAAATAGAAAGTTGCTCAGACAAACTAGAAGATGCTATTCTCTCTCCAATTTCACCAAAATGGCCGAAACACCTAACGAAGATGAACCTTAGGTGCTGTCTGAATTCTCTCTCTTTTTTTTTTTCTCTATCTTTTCTTGTGAAGCACTCTCTCTATGAGGGTGTTTCACATGTTAGTCACTTTTGGTGGCTATAGAGAACTTTTCTCTTAACTACATAAAGAGTAATTAACCCTATCACGCTTATTAAGCTCAACAGATTATCAATTTACTATTGGGTTTTGTTTATCTAAATAGGGTACCAGATAGATATAGATAGTCCAAGATCCAACATACTGGATACATATAATCATAATTAACTCTTATGATTAGGCTTTGTCCATTAATACTGGGGTACACAACTATAAGCCCAATATTGCATTCTTGGACTAAATATCATATATTTTCAGTAAAACTAATTAATAACTAATTAGCTCGATCTATTTAGTATATACTATACTTGCAGATCTACCCTCAATGCAATGTCGTATTAGGAGGATGAAATTATCATATTATCCCCTAGTATATATTTACCTTTGAGTTACCATTTTTTATCTAACGGATTATAGTTGACTACAGTATTTGTATTTACTCATGCTAATAAAGTTAAATTTACATAGTGAACACCAGAACCTTAGTTTATATTATCTTTGAAAAAATTCAAGCTGACATTATGTATGTATCCGTTATGAAAAGCGTTCTTAACAATTCACATATTTTATCTTCCAAAATATTGGAGTAGGAACCAAAGATCAAAACTAGTTCCTTTAGTAACTCAAAAAGATAAAATATATGAAAGTAAGTTTGTTAATTACTAGGATTAAAATAATATTATAATAGTGCTAGATTAACAAAAATAGAATATTGAATTATCATACTTAACCTCGAATTCTATTTCACTTGGTCTTATTCAATACACTTATAACTTTCTTATAACGTATTAGTGCTTTTATTCGAAATCACAATTTAATGATCGGATACTTCATCAATCATATTTAAATAGATAACATTATATCTATAGCATAATAAATTATTCCATCTTTTATGTGCATAATATGAACTCTTTAATTTAGACATAATGAAATAAAGAATATGTGGTCGCCTACATGTAAACTCTTCCCTTGAGTAATTCTTTATTACTCATTATTAGTCATGAAATTTTCGAAATATTTACACAAAATAACCATAGACATCGCATATATATATCAATGGAATATAAATGAATAGAATTCATAATATAGAATTTATTAATATCAAATAGATAACAAATAATTTAATAAATATTGTGAATAATATTAAACTAATAAACTGCTTTGTAGGATATTATCCCAACAATTACAATCACAATCATTAGTTTATCAAAATTATCAACGATATGAGTAGCATTTTTATTACAAGTATAATAAAAAAAATTTGAGAAAAAATGCATTAGTTCGCCTTACTTACTTCTTAGAATTTCATATTATATTTGTAATCTCTTCAAGCTTACTTAGCTAAAATTCTATGATTATCAACTGATAATGTTATGAGTGCTATTAGCTTATATTATTTGGAGTTAAGAAATTATATGTTTCCTATAACGCGTACTTACATTCACGAAATTAGAATAGTGAATTAATTTCCCATTAATAGTTAATTAGAGCTTAAGTTCGATAAAGAATTAGAAATATTGTAATTGAAATGTGTTCATTGAAACGTATGATTGAAAGAGGTGAAAATGATATTATTTAAAAGTTTGGGCTAAAGTCGGAACATTATAATGGTTTTTTCTTTCAAAATAGACTATTTTGCAAAGTTTATAAAACTATGGGGATTAAATTACAAATTTTAAATTTGAAGGACAACAATTCAGTTCTAACACATCATCTACCTAAACATCTAGGTTTTTTCATTCGACACCTAAGCCTCCCATTTGACATGTTAAAATTCCCCTAAGACAAGTTTTAAGAGTTTTTGTCTCTTAAAATTCATCTTTTTGTTTCTTTTCCTTTTCCTTCTCTCTCTTACGTTAAAACTCAGAGCTTTTCTCTCTTCTTTTCTCTGAAATTTCAAAGCTATCTTTGAAGCTAAATCAACTCTTTCCAAGATTTTTGACGGTGCATGTGTATAATCTTGAAAGAAATTGAAATACTCTCTCTAAAAACTAAGTTTTATAGCTATTAATCTTTTAAAGCTCTTTAAAACTCTATTACTCATGGTTCTAAATTTGGAATTATAAAATAATTTTCCTAAAGTCAGTTCTATATTGAATCCAAGTTATCATTGATTGTTGAAACCTTTTGGATAAGCTTCCATTGAATTTTATCTTAAAATATAATTTGAAATTCGTAGTTTTATTAGAATATTTGAATTATTTTGATAGTAGTAGGTTTCTTTACTAATTTTTATAAAAATAATCTGATTAACCACTGATTTATTTTTAATTTGTGAAGAGTCTGATCCAAGGATTTGGATTCAATAAAATTTTGGCACATGCATTTTAAATTTCATCTAGAGTAGTTTGTAAACTCTGATTCTGTTATAGTTATTTATGAATAAGATTTATGAGCTTTTGATATATTAAAGTATATTTATTTTTTTCTAAAACATCCTGTAGCTTGAATATATCATCCAAATTTTGAGAGCTTAAACTATCCTAAGCATTCTAGAGAATTTGTATCAGTCTAAAATCATGAGTTTTAATTTATATGATTTTTTCAAGATCAACAAGTGATACTATCAATTTGGCATGGGATTGATTTTAAGTCCATTTCGGAGTTCTTTATTATACCCTTTTGAACTTTAAAACATGTCATATAATAGTTCTTAAACTTCTATTTTGAGTCTTCCTTAGGATGCCACAAGTTTTGTATCTTTTTCAAATCTTCTTCTAATCGTTATAAATTTTTAAAGTAGACTCATTGAATATGTCAATGCATATACATTAAAGTATTAAATGGGCAAAGGTCCATTCTAAGGATTAAACCTTAATTGAGTCTAAGTATTGGAATATTTGTTGAATATAGAATATGTTTTACTCCAATAAAACGGGAACTTTTACTGTCTAATCGAAATTAGCAGTTGCGCGGTGAAAGTTAGTAAGAATGTTTGTGATAGAGTTTAGTGAAAAAAAAACTGCGAACAAATAAGTAGAGTACTCACCTACAGCATAAGTGATGCATGCTTATATTATTATGCATGTGATTTCTTATGTGCCAACGTTGAGTTTAAATTATGCTAGTCAGATCAAAGAGCTACATGCCAGTTATAAGAAAGGAGTTATGTATGCTAGTTGGTTAAGAGTATATATGAATGTTACTCATATTATGCGTGCTAATTTTCTAATATTCAATGCTTACTATTTGAAAAGCTTACGATGATGCACGTAAAAATTACGAAATAATGTGTCAGATAGTCATTAGTATTGTATACAATTCTACTCAAATATCCTAGTAGGGAGGTTTATTCATGGATCCCAGGGTACCAATTTAGTTACGGATCCTACTATGCAAGTTTGCTTGTGTATCATAGTTAATGATGGATATAGCATCTTAGACTAGTATGAATCCTAATGTGCCAATTTAATTATACACCCCCAGTATATACTAGTTCATATATGAATTTGCATGACAGCTTATTGTTGTTGAACAATGCATGATAGTTATGAATATTGACTTGACTTCTAGCATATATAACTTTTATCTTATTTCAATATGTATGCCAGTATGGCTGAAAATAATATACACCAATGAGATAATATGATACAGTGCATGCACTATTTTTATGTTTACCAGAGCTCACTTTGGTTTATACACCAGGTTATTATTATATTTGAATATTTATAACCAGTAATAGGTAAGCGGTAACCAGTTTTCAGACACTAGTAACTGGTAATTATTTTTAAAATGATATTTTTCTAAAAATATTTTTAAAAAGTGGTATTTTTCAAAAATAAAAAAAATACTACAAGAATTGGAAAAAAATTTGACCCACTGTATTTTTATAATTCTTTTGAGAAAATGACATGGATATGACAAACTTAGGCCAAAATGGCTTTTTTGTGTATTTTTCTACAAATGATATTTATAATAGGGTCAAAGACCTCTTGACCATGAAAAAATCATTATTTAGGACTTTTTCATGGTCAAGAAGGTAGTCAAGAAGTTCTTGACTATAGCTCAAGACGTCCTTGACACTCTTAAAAGTGTCATTTTTGAAAAATGCATGAAAAAGTCATTTTGGCCTAAATTAGTTCTAACCATGTCCTTTTCTCAATTTTTTTTTAGGTAGAAGTATTAGAAACCCAATTTGATTTTATGTGACATAATTTTTTTTTAAAAGATGAAAAATACCGCTCCTCTATTTTTTAATTTTATTTTTTAAAAAATTTTGGATGATTTTTAAAAAATCCCAGATTTATTTAGAAATTTTTTATTTTTTTACGATATAATTTAGAAAAATATACTTTTTACCACTTGGGAAGTACTATTTGAGGTAACCATTGTGAAGTTTTTCTAATTAATTAGGCCATCCAGGATTTTTCAATTTTTAGCATTTTAAACATGTATTTTATAAGGGAGAAATTAGACATTATACGGTAATTTAGAAAAAAATTTTGAAAAATACAGTGATTTAAGTTTTTTTAAGGTGCAGTACGGTTTTTATTAGATATATACCATTTTTTAAAAATTATTTAAAAAAATGCTATTTTTTAAAATAATGACTAGTTTCTAGTAACTAGTTTTCAGAAATTGATAACTAGTAACCAAAGGTATTTATAACTAGTATATAACTGGTAACTAGTAATCAGTAATAAGTTTCTAGAAACTGGTAACCAATAACTATTTTAAAAAATGATATTTTCTAAATATTTTTTAGAAAGTGATGTTTTTCTAATAAAAACCGTACGAAAATTTGAAAAAAACTTCCGTATTTTTGTAATTCTTTTAGCTTTTTATATGTAAAAGTGATAGAAACCCTTTTATAAGACCCTAAAATTCTACCGAAGCTAATAAACAGTCCAAACAGTTATATATGAAGGGTCCCCTCCTAATTCTCCAGAGGACCTCTTTATCCTTAGTTTCACTTTTAAATAAACACCCCAAAAATAAAAAATAAATAAATAAAAATTCTCCAGAGGACCTCTTTATCCTTAGTTTCACTTTTAAATAAACACCCCAAAAATAAAAATAAATAAATAAACTGTTACCAAATTAACAAACAAATTCGTGACGTGTTTGTAAAAACATAAATTTGGAGTTCAATTAAATTTTATTCTTCTCTTTTATTGACTGAAACTCAAATTTAACACGTGAAAGTATGGACTAACATTGACTTTTTTTTCCTAAATGTAATTATCAGGCGATTTAACCGAATACCGAGAATAATATGGCTAAACGCACTCAAAACAAAGAATTAACTCAAGTAATAAGTAGTAGTTTTGAATTTTGTTTTTATTTTTATTTATTTATTTATTTATTTTTACATGCAAGGTTAAACAGATGAACCTCAATAACTTTAAACCCCGTCAGAAAGTTCGGGTACAATTATATAATTGCACTTTCCACAATGATCTCTTTTAACTAAATTCTTTAAGTAATTAGTAGAAAGTAAAAACAAAGTGATGATCTGTTTCCCATTTGTAATAGTCCTAATTCACGACGTAGTGGTACTATTTCAAACACGTACGCCATTCCTAGGGTTGGAGATAAGTTGGGAAATGATTTTAATTGGAGGGACGTCCAAAATGTGAAACCGTCTTTATCTATATGGAGTTGTCTTGAATAAATAATGCCAATTATAACACTCTTCGGTTAATTTCGAAATGATTAAGGCATATAGATAGTGATAGAAACAAATTTTTTTAAGGGGTAATTGATAGAATAGTTTCCCATTCAATTCACAATTTCACACGTGCAAGTGATGCAAAAAAATTTACATAAACACCCAAGGCACACCATCGTTCTTGATTAAGGATTGAACTCTGCAAAAAACAAAGAGAACTAGGAATGTTGGAAGCTTTTTTTTTTCTCCCCTTCCCTTTGAAAAGGATGGTTATGGTTGACCGAGTGGAAGCTAGCCGATTGCTTTCTGATGCTTAAGTCAAGGATTAGGGCGATCAGGCTACCATGAGAAGAGGTGAAAAAGAGTTCCAGCAACTAAAAGTATACCTACTTTGACCACGTGTAGGATGAATTTACAGGAGAGCTAGATGCTCCATCTATTGATTTTTTGTGACCTGCACATTGATGATCATGGTTGATTTTTGCTGACTAGATGCTAGTCATCTACGTAATCGGGTGAGGATTGTGTCTCCCTAAGGTACTAGTTGTCTACTTATTGATAGAGTGATCATGCTGACTAGGTACTTGTTATTTACACTAGTCGTGCTGACTAACTACTAGTTGTCTACTCATTATTGATCTGCTGACTAGGATGCACTTAATTGGCAGTAGTCACAGATATTAAGATTTGTCTCTTTCACTGGTGAACCATCCCCAATTGCCATTCACGACGAGCAATATTTTTATCCCGAGTCGGAAGCTTAACACGAGCCATGTGGGAGAAAAGCATGGCATAAAATTAAACATTCAAGTGGACCCAATGTTTAAAGGGAGGCCACGTCAGTCGGAAAATTATCCCGTTCAGGATAAAAAACTTTGTTGATTCAGGACACATCTTGCCAGTTATTGGAACGAAACCTGCTCTTGCTTGACCAAGTTGCACGTGGGAAGAGCAAGACTTGTGCTTTTGATCGGCCGAAGGGTTCGCGCGCGTAGGAGGGCAGAATTTGTGCTCCGCTTTCCCAAACACCATACTTGTGGCCTACGCCACATTTGTGCTCTGCTCCTCCGAGATCCCATGCTTCCTATAGAGACCATATTTATGGTCCGCAATAATACCAAGGACACACTTATTTTTTGTATTAAAAACAAAATATTGCACCAGTCGACCTGACTTAATCTAACTAACATCTTATTTCAAAAATGGGATCATACTATTCATAGTATTTGGTTTCTGATCATGCAATTAACATTTGGCACAAAAAAGTCCTATGGTCCGCTCGGACCTCCTACAACAACATGAATAACGTTTGGTATTTCACACGATTCTGTTGCGCACTAAGCGTGATAACCAAATCCAAGTCAAAATGGAAATTATTAAAGGAAGAGATCATTAAAGGGCAAAGGTTAATGGGGAAGACTGTATACCTTTTTTCTTTTTATTTTTTATCTTTTTCTAGTATAGTAGTCATTTTATACGGCTATTTGGTACATTTCAGCCAACTTCATATATGTATGAAATAAAAGATGTACGGGTAACTACTACAAAAATATTGCAAATACAAGGTGGCATCCTAATCTAGCTGATTCAGTTTTTACGACTTTCAGAGTCCATGTTTGAATTTCCCTTTACATAGGCCATTTGATTCCAATGTGTTATTAGATATCCACATATTCTATATACATATATATATATATATATATATAGGCTGCATTTTGAAAATTTAATTGAAACTTTGTAGACTGCCGACAGTTGAATCACTGACCACCAAACAATTTTAATGTACAAACCAAAGAACACATTCAAACATTATATTAATTGAATCATGTATTAGTGCCAACGATGTCATTTAGGTATAGAAGTACATATCTTTTTTATCTTTTTCCACAATGGTTTAAACCTTAATTACAATTATACATGTATCTACGCATACAACTAATCAGATTCGCAGAAGACGAGCTATGGGTCATAAATTCTTTAAACAAATAATAAAGATGGGAATGTTATTTTCTTATACATAGCTAGCTCAACATGCATGTATAATGTATTAAAGCGATAGCCACTACAGATTCATGGTTTAAGAGTTCTCTTTCGTCACCACCTCTCGTAACACGTGGCAGATTGCCCAAAACAATTTGGACTTTCCGAGCTACCAAAGGTCAAGTAGCTGAAATTTTTTGTCAAGAAGCAAATTAAAAGGCCACAACCCAAAACACATGTACGATATATGGAAAACTACTTGGAAAGAACAACATTAGGTTCTCTAATGAATATTTATACGTATATACGCTCCACGCCATGTTAAAGTATAAACAAAAAAACGAAAAACAAAATAAGAAATAAATAAAATACACATATATAAACATAGTAGTCTAAAGTGTATATGTTAGACATAATTATAAAACTGTAAAACCAAATACAATCCAAGATCTATCATATCAAATTATCAAAAATTGATTATTGAGGAGTATGGAAGCAAATACTTATTTGGATCGATAGTGATATGAACAAGAGAATTAGTGGTAAAATCCTTTAAAATACTCATTACCGTGCAGCTATCTTTATATAACATGTCAACTATAATCCGATTAATCATGATTTGGTTAGATTGGATCTTCTATACATTACAAAGCATATATTCATGATAGATGTCTCTTGAGCCTACTGGATTAGATAACTAATTTGTCTTATTAATTTAAATAGTCATATAATGTATAATTGTAATTAAATAATATACACACTAATTTAACTATGTATAGTGTATTTATACGCGATCAACAACGTCGACCTTGATATATTTCTAGAAAGAAAAAGTACATGTGCTGCTTACGCGACTTTAAAACGCGGACATACACAGAGATATGACACACTTGTTCAAGATCGATCTTCAATTATTGTGTCTTAAGTCAAAATATGTTTGCTCATATTTTCCATATAGCTCTGGTTGTGTGACGTAAGCATATATGCAAATGCTTATGCCTGTTGGTGGGTATATATATTATGGTGGCAAGATCTTCCATGCTTATGCGTGTTGGTGTATATCAATGTGTAGCACACAGGCAATGGATTCCACGTGTAATCCCATTTCGAAATTATTCCTTAAGTTCATTTATATATATAAATGTATAATATTGGTCCATTAATTCATAGAAATGCTAGTTCTTTTTGGGCTAATTGACTCGCATATGCTGCTATAGCTGAATTAATTGCTTATGTAATTATTAATTATGCCGTAAAAGCAACAAACAATATGTCGGGAATAAAAAAGATTGAAAGTGGACAAAGATTAGGAGATCGGCTCTTGACTGAAAAAAATGGAGAAAAATTTTATGGATCATTTATCCATATATTGGGGTCCAATAAATGGGAACAAAGATGCTCTTTTGTATATTAACTAACCATTCCTTTTCAATTATTGAGGCTTTATATGTAGAATCACTACCTATTAATGTTAGTTGCGGAAAAAAGATTTGAGGGGCCCTATAAATAAATATTAAAAAAAGAAATCCGTATATTGCTAGTTACATAAATAATAATTAGTACCTAAAAAGTGCCTCATATTGTTACTTGGCTATACATCCTTTTGATAAAACTAGAGTGCTTAGTCATATGCTTGCGGCTCGCCGGAGAGCCTGGACTGCTGGCTATACAATCTTAACAAACTCCCTCAAAATACTCGTAACTACTTTAATAGATTATACATTTTTAATTTCTAAAATATTGTGAAAATCGTCTAACCCTATAGTGTAAAATGTGTCTAATCCTATAGTAAAATATATCATTTTAATTCTTAATACTGTTATTATTATTATTTAGGGACGTCAATTTTGCCGAACGAAATAGTATACTGGCCCGAATGGGATGGAATTTTACGGTATAAAATGATATGCGGCACGGGGCAGAGATTCCTCGTTTGATATTTAGCAAAGTAGGACGGGCTTGAGATTGAATGCCACGCTCCGATTATATATAAGTTAATTTATATTTTTTTATGTAATAACAATTCAACTAAATTTTTTCTAAAAAAAATCTAATAATATATAGTCATACACTAATATTGTTTGAGTTTAAGTATATGGGATTGTGTTATCTTTTTGAATATGAATGATATGCTATACGATTTTAGTATTAAATATTTTACATTTGACAACTCTTAACATATTTGAATGTATTTTTTCAGTTATTTAGGTCTTTTATTATAATTTCAATGGATTTGAGCTAAAATTGGAGTTTTTAATGAAGTTAACTTTAATTTAGATTTTTTTCCCGATGTATTTAGACTTTTAAAAGATTTGGACCAACATAGAATTATTTAATTAATTCAAGATGACGATTCCAAATGGGATCCAATGGGGATTCTCTGAAATTATTCCGCAGTAAATTAAATAGCAAATGATGTGAGAATGGTATAGTAAAATAATAATAGAGAAGGGGATGGTAAATACAAAACTAGTTCCACCTACCTCATTGACGTCCCTAGTATTTATACTATTCTTTTTTTTAGATAAAACAAACCTGCTATTAAAAAAGCAGGTATTTTTATAATAACAAATTCTCATGAAAGAACTCCAACTAAATTAATTATCTCATTCTTCACCCCTAAAGTAAACCTAGGTAAATTATGTAAGTTACATCATAAACGCATGGTCAGCCACAATGTTAGGGGAAAAAAAGTTAATAAGCAAAATATATTCGATAATAGATTACATTCTTAATGAGACATTGAACGATTGTCAATACATCTAAAATCTATAGATGAGAGATTTTAAGGCGAGAAACTTCAGTTCTTGCAAAAATACCATCCGTCATCCAAGTTTCCTTCCAAAAAATTTGGTGACAAGTTTTCCATAAAAATTAATATATAACAATGCTTATTATTCCAGATTCAGAACTAAAACCATATAGAAAGTGGGACAAAATAGACATAGAGATCAATTTCTACCTTTACACAAGAGAAAATATTGTTAAAACACAATAAAATTAAAGTAGAGAATCCTACCAGAGATAAAGATCCTAAGGAGGATCTCCCTCTGGCAATGTAGTATACACGAGAAATATATATCGGAGTTATAAAGAAGAAGGAAGCTTCAACTGTTTTCTTTTTTTTTTTTTTTTTAAATATGATGCTTGGTTTTAAAAATAAAGATAGCTAGTACAGTACTACTCTCCTTTAATCCCCAGATACTTATTAAAATTCTAATGAAACTAGGGTTACGAAATTGTGACTAATTAGCATGTTGTTTGTTTCTAGGGTGTCCCTACTTTTTGTTATAATTCTATGAAATTAGTGTCTACGAGAGACTAACAGAATATTTATACAAATTTATAAGAATCAAAACAAGGCTTCTTTCTCAAACTTGTAACATTTTTTTTTTCTAAGAAAGCTTCCTTGCCTGATCGTTCTATTAATACTCCGACTTTTTTGTGTGGGTTTAGTTTTAGATCTAGAACAATCAATACTAACGAATATTGATCTCTGCAGAAAATCTATCACCATATCTTTTAAAAGTGCAAACTCTGATATTAGAGAGTGTGTTTTTCAAAGATTCAAATGGTAAATGGTGTTTTTCAAAGACTGTAGGTATATATCACCTTAAAATCTCCGGTCTATAAAATCTGATACATTGACAATCATTTAAGATCTCAGTGATGGCATAGTCTGCTACTGAATATACTTTGCTTATTTTCTTTTTTTTCTCATGCCATGGTTAACCATCTGTTAGTGATGAAGATTTATACGATTCACTAGGTTTGTTTTAAGAATGAAGAATGAGCTTATTGGTTGGAGAAGTCTCTTCTTTCATTTAAATTTATTATTATAAAAGATTCTACTATTTAAGTAACGGGTTTGTTGATATAACATAATGAAAAAAAATATAAAAAATAAGATGTCTTGAATAGTTTATAGTATTAACTATGTATCGTTCTTATATATAATTAAGTTAGTTGTGCTGGATATATTTCTCTCTAATAAGTTTCATACAACAATCTCTCCTAAGAATTCTCTTGCACGTAGAGATCAGATGAGAAAATTATACCCCACTTCGAGTGGCCTTTTCCCGAGTTTAACTCAGCTATAAGCAAGCAATGATTGAGGCTACGAAAAATGAATGTCCCTACCATGCTAAATTTCTTATTAGTTAGAATACATGATTAAAGATACAAATAAATTAATCAATATTCTCTGCACTATATAGCCAGTAATTCCGTTTCAAACTAAATTAATATAAGATTTCGCTTTTGATGTGCTGCTCTTGAAGTTGAAGTTGGTGTAGCCCTTTGGTTTTATTCTTAACTGAGGAAGGTTCATTCGGCATTATATGTGGCTCTAGAGGCACCACACTTTGAGTTGAACTCTTATTTTGGAGGCTTTTCCAAAGCAAATTAATCATCTTTACGCGGCCCTATAATTATAATTCTCGTAAGCTATTAGGACACTTAATTATATTAAAGTTAGAGGTGTCTATTTTTCTCAGCTCTCCATCAGTGAATATTCTATATGCACATTTCACTTTTCGGAAAAAAATAATTTTGTTATGTTCGATTCCATACTTTGCTTTCGAGTTAAAGTT
Source organism: Trema orientale (assembly GCA_002914845.1). Classification (NCBI taxonomy): domain Eukaryota; kingdom Viridiplantae; phylum Streptophyta; class Magnoliopsida; order Rosales; family Cannabaceae; genus Trema; species Trema orientale. The sequence goes on along the minus strand of JXTC01001053.1, from coordinate 1,702 downwards.
GACATCAGTCAATTTATATCCTCTCTCTCTTTTTATCTCTTTTTTTTTTTTCCCTTTTTGAGTAGGGTCTCTTTCATGTTTGTTTGTTTGTTTTTGTTTTTTTTGTTTTTTTTGTTTTTTTTTTTGAGGGGATTTCATGTTGGTTGTTTAATTAAGGTTGAAAGGTGATAAAATTAGTCAAATAATAATTGACCGGCCCAATCGTTACTGGGGCAGGCATTATATTGACTTCTCATCTTCACTCGCACATACGGAGCTAGCTTGGACCCAGGGGGGCATGCTGCCCTTCAACTTTTTGAAATTTTTATTTTTACCCCAATACTTATCATAATATTTAATTATATCCTGTATTTGTCCTCTCTAAATTTTAATAATACAAAATTTACTCACATATTTCATTAAAAGATTCAATAATGCCCATCATTTGTCCCGTTGAATTTTACGATTTTTAAAGTTCACTTCTATTATTATTAAATAATTAAATTTTTTCACACTTTGATGAATAATTTTTCTTTAGACCTCAGTTTAAAATATCTTTTAAATTATGTTCATATTGATTATGTATATTTCAAAATAGTCATTTTCATATTGCCAGCCCTAAATTATATTACACAAGTACAAGTTAATTTGAAGAAAAAAAATATAAAGAGCAAAAGTGAGAGGCACAAAAAAAAAATTAATATTAGATTTTGCCCCCCGAAAAAATTTTTCTAGCTCCGTCACTATTCACTCCTTCATAGGGTACTTTCTTTCTTTCTTTAATTTATTTTTTTAAGTTTGAAATTGATCAAAGAATAATATGGTCCTATTCCTATAGGCCAGAACTTGTAATATAGAAAAACTCTAAAGACATAACTTTCGAAAGCAAGAATTTGTGTGGAAAAATGAAAATGTATCATAACTACTGTAGTCAGGTAATAGGTCATTATATACTAAGTCAAAAGAAAAAAAAAAATGTCATAAGTCATTTGAGAATCAAAGCTTGGTATATTTAATTTGTAATGCAAAAACGTTGCAACGGTAGTGCTCCACAATAATAAATAGTATCGTATCAAATAGCTCATGATCATTTTATTTCAAATGTTTATATATATATATAGGCACCAATTCAGTAGATATTTTTTTTTACTTATCTATAGGTATTATTTTGGTCAAATTAAAATTGGGCATTTTTTTTTTTTTTAGAAAAAAATTGGTCATATTTTCATGATAAAAGAAAAAGAGAGAAAATAATTAAATAATAGATTTATTTTTATTTTTTTTTTCTAACTAGTCAAATTAAAGTAACCGTTAGATCAAATGATCCAATGGCTGAAAATAAATATCTATAAATAAATAAATAAATAATACATACCAAATTAGGAACCTATATATATGGCCTATATGATTTCTAAATCAAAATCTCCATCATCGTCAAAGCAGGACATACGTGACCTTTAATTGACGGCCAATGAAGTGATGTTAAATTGAAAGCAATAATTTTCCTTTGCTTCCCTAGTCGTTGAATTTTGGTGATTGATTTAGAGACTATGGTTTCGTCTTTTCGAATACACATTGAATAATTTCTTATTCTCTTCTAATTTTCAAAAAGAAACAAATATTGTGACTCTTCAAATGTGCATATTAAGTCTAAAAGAAAGTTGCATACTCGTAGTTCATACTGTGATGCGATCATAAAATACATATATATCCTTTTTTTTTT
>JXTC01001052.1:0-12911 GCA_002914845.1 Trema orientale | reverse complement strand
GATTCAACTAAGATAGTTTAATCTAGCAAATATCATAATTGCATATAAGAGAAAGTTGTTTATACTCAAAAGGTATATTTGGAAATATGCTTTTTCGGACACATATCCCAACAGTTGTGGAGTCCATAAGTAGGCCCCGTACAGCCCTGCATGTCACGACCCAAAACCCGGGCTAGTGGCAGAAGGGAAATTTCACTATGATGGAAAATTCCTTGATTTATTTTGAAAAGGTCTTAAAAGTTTCAATTTAATAAAACAGTCCATTTAAATAAAATATTTAGAATCTCATCTAGTGAACCTTTTCCACAGTTCGTATACACTATTAAACATAGACCGAATAATAAAAAAAAAATTCGAATTTAAGTTCAAGCATCATCATAATCCATAATAAGTACCAAATACCAAAATAGCCTACATAAAGTCCACAGACTTAGTAGAAAGTAGTAATCCTGGTTCAATAGCTTTAAACAATCTAAATACTACAACAATACCAAGCTTCTAGTATTACCAAGATAATGAACTACAGTCAAAGATAGCCTATTAATCCTCTTGGTCACCAAAGTCGCACTGAATACCACCTGAGGAAGGAAGGTTGGGAGTGAGTATAAATGCCCAGTAGGAAAACAGTTACCTCGATGAAAAAATTTTAGTGATGGAAAATTCCTGCATGGTTAGTTTAATCCAAAACATACATATATAATAGTCCAAAACCGGCGTTCCATATGTATATATAAAATGGTATAGTCAAAACTATTCAATTCATAAGTACATGACACAAATCAACTCATACTCATGAGCTCACATCTTCTCATCAATGGAAACCTAGGATGATGGCACTAAATGTAACAAACAGCCTGCTTGACACCTAAGCTCATACCTGGAGGGGATACCTATGTGTCGCCTACTAAATCTGGAGATGCAATTTTATTACCTACGCCAACCAAATAGGGAGGTAATCAGAGAAAACAAACCCTGCACAGATTTACGGACTCTATATATCTAAGGTGGCGCACGAAACACTATACTATAAACCCACGATGCTAACTCGGTGCTCATGTATGATCCTATGACACGTGCAATATGGAACTAAAGTATAAAAATATTCGTACTCTATTTTTTTAATAAAATACGCACATTAAGTTTTATAGAAAAACGGGCAACATAACTGTGACATCCCTCGATCCCATATACATACGAAAGGATATTTGTCTAATTATTTAGTAAGATCGGGAGACGCTACTCGGCTTAAAACTGATAAAATCGGGGAAAATTAAAACTTTTAGAACTTTCTGGGAGAAGAGGGAAAAGTCCACTCATAATTATACATAGTCTAATTTATGCGTATATATATTCACAAAGTGGGCCTCTCACAAAAATATACATAATATACACACGCTCAAAACAGGTACAAAATTCTCTATCAGAAAACCACAGCGTCAAAATGCTCATATACACAAGCCGCAGTCAGAAAGTCGGCGCTCCTCCTCTAACTCACATAATAATAGAACCCTCTGCAATGTAAGAATATTTGTGAGTATAAAACTCAGTAAGTAACGTATGTAAATGTAGAGTGCACATGACAGAGAATAGATAATCATATGATTAGGATCCCTGTGTATATTGTATTGCCTGACAAGATCGTGAATCGCATACTGAGCCACTCAGAGAACATATAACATATCATGAGCTGTATGGAGGTCTCGAGCCCCAGAAAATCCCCTCCATGTACAGCAGAGGTCCACCCCAAACCGCTGTCAGAGTGTTCCCGAAGGAACCATATTGTCCCCGAAGGAACCAGAGTGTCCCCGAAAGAACCAGAGAGTGTCCCCGAAAGAACCAGAGAGTGTCCCCGAAGGAAACATGTCACATATTTGGGCGCTGGCCCGCCACACCCTATTCACCAATACTCGTCAGGTAATATAAATACACCACGTGTTCGTGTCTCATGCAAAACTGAATAACAGATGTATATATACATATATTCACAAATTCCATATCCACATGTTTCACAGATTTACAAAAATAACGAATTTCTTACATTGCAGGTGTGACTTACTTACCTCGCTTTCGAGCTTTATTTGTGTTTTTGTATGAAATGCTCTTCACTCTTGGCACAATTGACGTGATCCTATTAATTTCCACATGCTATTAATATGCATTTGATGATGTATGAGCCGTTTATTTAAAAAAAAAACAAGTTTCTTAGAGATACATCAAATTCATATATGGTTTCAACTAAAAAAAAAAAACAAGCAAATTTTAGAAAAAAATTGAAGTTGCAAATAGATTTTCATTCTAATAAATTCAAGACATATAAATGAAATAAAATAAAACAAAGCATATAATCAAAAACAAAGTCAATCGAATAACTTAATATATGAACTAACTAATAAAGATTAAACCATCTAAATAATAACAAACTTTAATGGTCTATGGAAATACGGATGCAGAAAAATGCTTATTACGTTCAAATATAGGACTTATTTAAAATCTAAGTTATATCGTATATACATAAAAAAAATAACTTTAAGTATTCTACCTATATGAGTATGTACAAATAGCTATAAAATTTTTATAGTCAGACCAATTACTTCCACCATCAATACATGTATGTACGTATGTGTAAATATATTAAACAATTGAACCAATGCTAATGTTAATATCACCATGTTTCATCTGAACCAATTCTTTTTTTTTTTTTTTACGTCAAACAAATAGAACAATCCAAGCAAAGTTCCAGGAACATTCTTCTCATCTTTTGTCTTATGTTTTCTAAACTAAACTTATATTAAAGAAAACTAAAATAGAGGCAGCATATTAATTGACCCAACTATTAGCCCACAAACAGATTATAAAATGAATAAATAAAAATTAGTGGTGGGATGATCAACAAAAGCATCTAAAAGAATTTAAAATATAATCAGGACAATCACTTAGGTGTAGTATAAGAAGTTTCTATAAATTCAAGCTCCAAAGTTACTGTATAATGCATATATATATATATACTATCAAGCAACTAACGAATGCTAATAATTAATACAAATTACCTCTCAATTAGACGGAAGAATTAACAGTTTAACCATACTTTTCCTTAAATGACATAGAGATGGCAGCTACTATGATATGAGAAGTTTTAATGGGAAAAGATAATTAAAGCAATAAAGCAACAATAATAATAGATATCGCTTCCAAAAGGAGATAGAAGGATGAAGTACTAAAACCAAAGTGAAGGACCAGATTTAATACTAATCACCAAGTTGCCGACATATCTAAGTCGGCAGCTCTATTTTTAATTATATAAATAATTCTCTCTTCCTTTTTTCCTTTTTTTTTTAAAAGAACCTACAGTCTAGTACTAACAATCTCACCATATTAAATGTATAAAAATATGATTTGAAAGCAGCTAGATACACATGTAATAAAGATAATCACATATATGAATTACAATAACTAAATTTATTCAATAAACTAGACAAGGACAAAAATTTTAAATTTTATTTTTATTTATTTATTTATTTATTTTAATTATGCTCTATGAAAATGCTAAAAAGAAATCATGTCAAAATGATTAACTTAATACGCGTTAAACTTGTACCAATGAGCGTCACTCGAACATTTCACTGTCAAATTACTTAAAAAAAATGTTAGCAACTACAGTAAAGGAAAAGGTCAAGTACTCAAAATTATACGCACATAAATGCACTAACATGTAAAAAATAAATTAAAGTAAAATAAAATAAAGCAATCATGTTATTATTGGCTTCTTAACTATCTGAGGAATTGGGTGTCACATAAAATTCGGGAATAGAATTAAGGAAAATAAATGTTATGTAATGACCTTATTATTGGCTATTTAATATTGTGAGGAGCTGGGTGTCAAATAATACTTTCGGATATCACAATTCTCCCCTCCTAATAAAAATTTCGTCCTCGAAATTTACTTACCAAATAATTCTAGATGTTACTTTCTCATTTCATTTTCTCATTCCCATGTAGCCTTCTTTCGCCACAGAACTTTCACTAAAGAAATCTTTTTGTTTCTCAGTTCTTTCTCCCTTCTATCTAAAATTTGAACGGGGCGTTCCTCATAGGTTAACTTTGGGTCTAGTTCAAGTGGCTCCTGGCTAAGAATATGAGATGGGTCTCATACATACTTTCTCAACATAGAAACATAGAAGAAATTATGTACACCTAATAACTCTGGGGGTAATGCAAGTCTGTAAGCGACATTCCCAACTTTCTCGAGGATATCATATTGACCTATAAATCTCAGACTTAATTTCTCTTTCTTTCCAAATCTCATGACACCTTTCATAGGAGCAACCTTAAGAAATACTTTATCCCCAACAACAAAATATAAAGGTCGACGTTCTGGATCTGCGTAAAACTTCTGTCTACTTTGAGCTGCTATCATACGCTTTCTGATATTATCAACTGCTTCAGTTGTATCTCTAACAACATCAGGACCCAAATAATGTCGCTCTCCAACCTCATCCTAGTTAATTGGAGATCTGCATTTTCTACCATACAACATCTCATAAGGTGCAACACCAATCATAGCTTGAAAGTTATTATTGTAGGTATCAGTGGTAAGTAGTTATTCCACGACCCTTAGAAGTCCATAACACAAGCTCTAAGCATGTCTTCCAAAATCTGAATAGTCCTCTCAGCCTGACCATCTGTCTGGGGATGAAATCCAGTACTAAATTTTAATTTAGTTCCTGAAGCTCGTTGTACTCTATCCCAAAATTTTGAAGTAAATCTAGCATCTCTATCTGAGATTATGGAAACTGGAATTCCATGAAGTCTAATAATCTCCTCAATGTACAATGCTGCAAGTTTATCCATGGTATAGGTCATAGAAATCGGAATAAAGTGAGCTACCTTAGTGTGTCTGTCGGCTATAACCCATACTGCATCCTAACGAGATACTGTCTTTGGTAACCCAACCTCAAAATTCATAGTGATTTCTTCCCATTTCCACTCAGGTAACGGACGTGGTTGTAGCTCTCCTGTTGGTCTCTTGTGCTCAGCCTTAATCTGTTGACATGTTAAATAACGTTCGACAAACCGAAAAATATCCTTTTTCATTCTTGGCCACCAGTAAAAACTCTTCAAATCGTTGTACATTTTTGTAGTTCCTGGATGAATTGAATTCGGAGTATTTTGTGCTTCCACTAGTTTTTTTTTTTTTTGATACTTCTGTCATCTGGTATACAAAGTCTACCCTGGAATCTGATTACTCCTTCAATAGAAATACTGAAATCTGACTTTTTACCTGACTCTACTAATTCTTTATATCCAACCAATTCAGGATCTTCATTCTGGCCTTGGTTAATCCTATCTAATAAAGTGGACTACAATGTCATAGCAGATAATTTACCAGTGACCAACTCAATGTCTGATCTACATAAATCTTCCTGCAAGGGTTTCTTTAACTCGTGTAAAGTTGTCAGATTTCTAGATGATTTCCTACTGAGTATATCCGCCATAACATTGGCTTTTCCTGGATGATAACTAATGTCGCAATCATAATCTTTTACTAATTCTAGCCAGCGTCGTTGCCTCACATTCAAATCTTTCTAAGTAAACAGATACTTTAAACTTTTATGATCAGTAAAGATTTCACAATGTATCCCGTACAGATAATACCGTCAAATCTTTAATGCAAAAACCACTACTGCTAATTCTAAATCATGAGTGGAATAATTACACTCATAATCTTTTAGCTGTCTTGAAGCATAAGCAATAACTTTCCCATTTTGCATGAGAACACATCCCAGATCTTGTTTCGAAGCATCACTATAAATAACAAACCCCTCTGTACCTAAAGGTATGGTCAGGACTGGTGCTGAAATTAGTCTCTACTTCAATTCTTGAAAACTCTTCTCACAATTATCAGTCCATATAAACTTGTTACTCTTCCTTGTCAATTGTGTAAGTGGCATAGCAATCTTAGAGAATCCTTCAACAAACCTTCTGTAATAACCGGCCAAACCTAGAAAACTCCTGACTTCTGTTACATTGGTAGGTCTAGACCAATTATTAACTGCCTCAACTTTAGTTGGATCAACAGAAATCCCATCCTGAGAAACAACGTGACCAAGGAATGATACTGTTTCTAACCAGAACTCGCATTTTTTGAATTTAGCATATGGCTCTTTCTCTTTCAGTATTTGAAGGATGATTCTGAAATACACTTTATGCTCTTCTCTAGATCGTAAGTATACCAAAATATCATCAATGAATATGATAACAAACTTGTCCAAGAATTCCTTGAATATTCTGTTCATTAAATCCATAAATGCTGCTGGAGCATTGGTCAGACCAAATGGTATCACTAGAAACTTATAATAACTATATCGAGTTCTAAAGGCAGTCTTCGGAATATCTTCTTCTCTGATTCTTAACTGATGATAACTAGATCTTAAATCAATCTTTAAAAACATAGAGGCACCATATAGTTGATCAAATAAATCATCAATGTGTGGTAAGGGATACTTGTTCTTAATAGTAACTTTGTTAATCTCTCTATAGTCAATACACAATCTCATAGTGCCGTCTCTTTTTTTTTTCCAAACAGAACTGGCATACCCCACGGTGAAAAATTAGGATGTATAAATCCTTTGTCTAGCAATTCCTGTAACTGTGTCTTTAGCTCCTTTAATTTTGCTAGGGCCATCCTATAGGGTGTCTTAGAAATAGGTGCACTGCCTGGTACTAAATCAATAGCAAAATCAATCTCTCTTACAGGTGGCAATCCTAGTAATTCCTCTTGAAACACTTTTAGAAAATCCTACACAACTGGCACATCTTCTGGACTCAACTTCTGTTCAATAGATGTATCAAAAACACTAGCCAAATATCATGTACTAACTTTTTCTAATAATTTCTGAGCTTTCATGGCTGAAATCAAAGGAAACTTGGTTTTATATTGAGTACCTATTAGTACAAACTGGTCAAAATTAGGAGGATGAAATGTCACCATTTTCCTCTTACAATCAATCTTAGCAAAATACTTTGACAGCTAATCCATACCCAAAAATAATTTCATAGTCATCCATATCAAGCATAATTAAGTCTGCAAATAATTCTCTATCATCCACTACAATAGGACAAGCTCTCAAAATTTTGTCTGAATACATAACCTCTCCATAGGGAAGTGTGGCACCAAATAGAGTACTCATGGTGTTCTACTAGTACTCAGCGTGATGTCTCAGAATAAAACTAGCATATGGGACTTTATCTGCATCAGAAACCTTGGCGTAAGCCAGCATATGCTCAGTGGTCCTAATCCACTGCTCTACCTGAATTGGATCAATCCCGCTATCAAAGGTTGGAGGCTGAAGTTTCATAAATCTCTACCCAGCACTCTCACTAGTACCCTGTCTCTGTTGGGGTGGCGGTGGTAAAAGGTTAGATTGATTTTCTTGTCTCATGCGTTACTCTAATATATTTTGAATCAAAGAAGCTAACTGTTTAACCTGAGTACCACCATGTGAAGAAGATGCACCTCTGTCGATATTATCTTGACTCAAAGTAGTTACCATAGTGATATCCTTACACCCAAAATCCATAACTCTATTTATAGCCAATAATATTCATTACCAGAATATGCAAATAAAACAAATTCATAACAGATATCAAAATGCATATCAAAAACTTACAGATGAGTGAGGCTTCCTTTCCTTCCAGACGTGTGTATATAAGCGGTCTTCAGAATCATTTTAAAACATAAGCTCTGATACCAACTGTGACATCCCCTAATCCCACATACGTACGAAAGAATATTTGTCTAATTATTTAGTGAGATCGGGAGACGCTACTCAGCTTAAAACTGATAAAATCGGGAAAAATTAAAACCTTTTAGACTTTCTGGGAGAAGAGAGAAAAGTCCACTCATAATTATACATAGTCTAATTTATGCGTATATACATATTCACAAAGTGGGCCTCTCAGAAAAATATACATAATATACATACGCTCAAAACAGGTACAAAATTCTCTATCAGAAAACCACAGCATCAAAATGCTCATATACACAAGCCGCGGTCAGAAAGTCGGCGCTCCTCCTCTAACTCACATAATAATAGAACCCTCTGCAATGTAAGAATATTTGTGAGTATAAAACTCAGTAAGTAACGTATGTAAATGTAGAGTGCACATGACAGAGAATAGATAATCATATGATTAGGATCCCTGTGTATATTGTATTGCCTGACAAGATCGTGAATCGCATACTGAGCCACTCAGAGAACATATAACATATCATGAGCTGTATGGAGGTCTCGAGCCCCAGAAAATCCCCTCCATGTACAGCAGAGGTCCACCCCAAACCGCTGTCAGAGTGTTCCCGAAGGAACCATATTGTCCCCGAAGGAACCAGAGTGTCCCCGAAAGAACCAGAGAGTGTCCCCGAAAGAACCAGAGAGTGTCCCCGAAGGAAACATGTCACATATTTGGGCGCTGGCCCGCCACACCCTATTCACCAATACTCGTCAGGTAATATAAATACACCACGTGTTCGTGTCTCATGCAAAACTGAATAACAGATGTATATATACATATATTCACAAATTCCATATCCACATGTTTCACAGATTTACAAAAATAACGAATTTCTTACATTGCAGGTGTGACTTACTTACCTCGCTTTCGAGCTTTATTTGTGTTTTTGTATGAAATGCTCTTCACTCTTGGCACAATTGACGTGATCCTATTAATTTCCACATGCTATTAATATGCATTTGATGATGTATGAGCCGTTTATTTAAAAAAAAAACAAGTTTCTTAGAGATACATCAAATTCATATATGGTTTCAACTAAAAAAAAAAAACAAGCAAATTTTAGAAAAAAATTGAAGTTGCAAATAGATTTTCATTCTAATAAATTCAAGACATATAAATGAAATAAAATAAAACAAAGCATATAATCAAAAACAAAGTCAATCGAATAACTTAATATATGAACTAACTAATAAAGATTAAACCATCTAAATAATAACAAACTTTAATGGTCTATGGAAATACGGATGCAGAAAAATGCTTATTACGTTCAAATATAGGACTTATTTAAAATCTAAGTTATATCGTATATACATAAAAAAAATAACTTTAAGTATTCTACCTATATGAGTATGTACAAATAGCTATAAAATTTTTATAGTCAGACCAATTACTTCCACCATCAATACATGTATGTACGTATGTGTAAATATATTAAACAATTGAACCAATGCTAATGTTAATATCACCATGTTTCATCTGAACCAATTCTTTTTTTTTTTTTTTACGTCAAACAAATAGAACAATCCAAGCAAAGTTCCAGGAACATTCTTCTCATCTTTTGTCTTATGTTTTCTAAACTAAACTTATATTAAAGAAAACTAAAATAGAGGCAGCATATTAATTGACCCAACTATTAGCCCACAAACAGATTATAAAATGAATAAATAAAAATTAGTGGTGGGATGATCAACAAAAGCATCTAAAAGAATTTAAAATATAATCAGGACAATCACTTAGGTGTAGTATAAGAAGTTTCTATAAATTCAAGCTCCAAAGTTACTGTATAACGCATATATATATATATACTATCAAGCAACTAACGAATGCTAATAATTAATACAAATTACCTCTCAATTAGACGGAAGGATTAATAGTTTAACCATACTTTTCCTTAAATGACATAGAGATGGCAGCTACTATGATATGAGAAGTTTTAATGGGAAAAGATAATTAAAGCAATAAAGCAACAATAATAATAGATATCGTTTCCTGAAGGAGATAAAAGGATGAAGTACTAAAACCATAGTGAAGAACCAGATTTAATACTAATCACCAAGTTGCCGACATATCTAAGTCGGCAGCTCTATTTTTAATTATATAAATAATTCTCTCTCCCTTTTTTCTGTTTTATTTTTAAAAAGAACTTACAGTCTAGTACTAACAATCTCACTATATTAAATGTATAAAAATATGATTTGAAAGTAGCTAGATACACATGTAATAAAGGTAATCACGTATACGAATTATAATAACTAAATTTATTCAATAAACTAGACAAGGACAAAAATTTTAATTTTTATTTTTATTTTTTTATTTATTTATTTTAATTATGCTCTATGAAAATGCTAAAAAGAAATCATGTCAAAATGATTAACTTAATACGCGTCAAACTTGTACCAATGAGCGTCACTCGAACATTTCACTGTTAAATTACTTAAAAAAAAATGTTAGCAACTACAGTAAAGGAAAAGGTCAAGTACTCAAAATTATACGCATATAAACGCACTAACATGTAAAAAAAATAAATTAAAGTAAAATAAAATAAAGTAATCATGTTATTATTGGCCTCTTAACTATCTGAGGAATTGGGTGTCACATAAAATTCGGGAATAGAATTAAGGAAAATAAATGTTATGCAATGACCTTATTATTGGCTATTTAATATTGTGAGGAGCTGGGTGTCAAATAAGACTTTCGGATATCACAATAACAGCTCTATTTTGATATACTCAAAAAAATTTGCACTCAGAAAAATTCCAGAGCAATACAATATATATCATACAATCTAATTCCATCACAGATATCCAAAACAGTTCTAAAATCACGTTTGACATCATGTATAGTATAAAGTAAGTTTTAAAAAACAAAGGTATAAAATAGAATAGCGATACCACACTATCGGAACCTGAGGGTATCGTTGGACGATCGTTCGGAACGTCGAGAACCAATTCCAAGCCCTAGATCACTCTCTTGTGAAAACCTAACTTCTCAACGAAGCTTCAAATCAAAAAACAGATCTCTTCACTAAATTTATAGTACTCAAAATAGCTAGGTTAGATATATAATTCGTCTAATTCGAGTCCGGGCCGAAACCAGATCTATAGTATGCAAAACAAGATAAATCTTAGCTGTCTAATTTTATTTTTTGTGAAAGTTACCAAGTACACTCAATATATATACATCAAAATTCTACATTTCACGAGTTGATTCCAAAAATGACATAAAAAACACAATCCAACGGTCTGATCAAAAAGTCAAATCCGAGCTCAAACTACTCAAAAATGGCAACTTTTAAACCGGAAAAAATGAGATCGTGAAATACATATCTTGATGATCCTTGCGATAAGACGAATCTAACGAGCCTAGTTTGAGGATGAATGGTGGCCGCAATAAGCGATGGTGGTCAAAAAAGGTCTGCGGTGTCTCAAGCTCCTCGCCAGTGTTTGGCGGCTCCGGCGACTGTAGTGGGGTCGGTGGTGTGCAGCTGGCGTCGAGACGGAGCTACATTGGTGGTCCCGCTAGTCAAGTGATGGCCAGTGGCTACTCGCGCGGAAGCTGCAGCTGGTGACTGCTCTTTGGTCGAAGGAGGAGAGAGAGAGAGAGAGAGAAAGAGAGAGAGAGAGAGAGAAAGAGAGAGAGAGCTGAGGGAGGAAGAGAGAGAAGGAAGAAGAAGAAGAAGAATGGGGCCACGTGTGCCCCATATAATGGGCACTATGTAATTTTTTCAGAATTGCATTTTGACCCCACTTTCAAAATTCTTGCAATCTAGTCCCTCAAAAAATTACATTTAAGTCCCCATTCCGCAAAATTTTTGCAATTAAATCCCTCAAATTTAATATTTTGAAAATTTGTAAAATGACCACTTTGCCCCTTAAAAATTCGGGATTTTATACTGCAAGTTGCTACCACAATTCGTTAAAATGTTTTTAATGTTTTAGATTTTTCAAATTCGTTGTACTCACTTCAATATGTCGTAACTCTCTAGTTATGATTCTATTTTTTATGATCTATATAATGTTGGAAACCTTGTTTGATAAACTTCCCAACCATATGACTCAATCATGCTACAAAATCTTCTATAAATGTAATCACAATCAAGGATAAAAATATCGATATAAGTATCGATGTCGAAGTTTAATTTTATAGATAATATCAATGATAATGTCATTGAATTTCACTTCATAGAATAATTTTAAAATTAGAATACGCATCATACTATTTTATTGCATACACTGCGTATTAATGTCTTACAAATTAAAACTAGTTATAAATATTAAGAAAAATAATAAAAAATCAATGATAATATAGAATATTTCGAATTCATTTAATACAAAAAAAGCGTTTTTAGGAGATTGAAAATCACAAATGAAATTCAAACAATATCTTTCCTAAGTTATTTTGCTTGAGTTGTTCTAAAAATACTTATTTATATGCCACATATATGTTAGTTGGTCCCTTCCTTCAAGCGTGGTAGAGATTCTAATTATAAATAGTAGTAGTTTCAAACTTTTGCCATATATCGTGGAAAGGAAGCTATGATTTTATTTTTACTTCTATTTCTTTTTAAAAAGATGGCATGAAAAAAAATCGAAATTTCTATCGACATTTCGAAATACACTGATATTATCACGATAATATCCAAAAATATCTCGATATTTTCTTATTTTTTAGCGATATTGTACTAACATCGACATTTCTGCAATGTTGTCAATATTTTACTGTTATTTTACAGATACACGGAAAAAAATATCTTTTCTCCTAATATCTATGTCGATACTTCAAAAAACGAATAATGTTACAACAACATCGACGAATGCCGTGACATTTTTATCTATGATTGTAATCACTTTTGTGTTTTTCACCTTTGTCAAACACTTAGAAGTTCGTAACTTTCTATTGATCCAACAAAATCACTCAAATTTTGTCTTATTTGAATCCTAAAATCAAGAGAGTTCATCCTACATAACATTAATTCCCAAATTTTATAGATGTTTAATGAGCAAATCAAACTCTAACCAAGATATTCAATTTCAATATCGAAAACCTAAGTGAAATGTGAAAGCTAATTACCTTATACTTGAGTCTCACTAATCCTCTTGCTCTTTCATCTTCTTCTCCAACAC
>JXTC01001051.1:0-19951 GCA_002914845.1 Trema orientale | reverse complement strand
TTATCGAATATTCAAATTTATCTGGTCCAGTTCTATATAATCTCAATTATATATAGTACCTCCATTTGATGTCACTACATAAACAGTCCGGATAAGACTGTTCCATTCTCAATGGTAATGGACCGTACTAGGATTATTTATATTAAAGATCCCAGCTTTAATAATTAATCACGGACTAATTTTAGATTATATCCCTTAAACTTAATCCTCTTGTATGTATAACTTTTATACATACTAAGTTTAAGGTCACATTTTATAATCACGGAATTTTCATGATATTTTTATATTATCATAAATAATATATACAAGCAAATAAAAAAAAAATCAAATATATTTATTTATTAGCAAGTCATTGTTTACATTTTGCTCTTAGGGCAAAAACACCAACAATATTATCCTAAGGGTTGTCAAAATCTTTCAGCCATTTGGTGTCAACTGAGTACAAGCTGAAGATAATCTAGAGCTTCTATAAAATATGGTTGTAGTAGAAGCATGGCACCACCATTGAAAATCTGCTCGCTGTAAGCACAACATGTTAGAGGTGGAAAATCTGATCGACAAGATCGCTTCGGCTCATGAAGACGAGCTTCTTTCAGAGAATACAAGCTGATTATCTCTTCCAGCTCAATAGTTGTGATCTGGCTTTCGATTCGATGAGATGTAATCCTCGAAATCTCGAGCTTCTTTAACCATTCTTCTCTTTCTGATAGAGCGACCTCATCTGAACTCGAAGATACCTTTTTAGATGACTCCTTTTGCGCTGAAGAAGCTTCATCAGCTCCATAGTATTGATCGACATCCCTCAAGATTGGGTCAGATTCAGCGGTCTCAGTGTTAATATCAGTCTCTGCAGGCCTCACCATTTTCTTGAAAATATAGTTCTTATGCTCCTTGAAAAGCACTTGCGCGAAAGAGTCTGAAAGACGAAGATGAAAGGTCAATCGTGAGCTTCCTTTCCGCATTCACCGTGCACCTAAACCTAAAAAGCACCCGTAGAGAGAAAGCCATGTGAGTGTGTGAGTGTCCTAAGGTCGAATCGAAGAAACGAATTTAAACAAATCAACCAAAGTAAGAACAAAGTGAGGGACAAGAGGAACCTACTGGGAAAAGGCACCGGAAATTGTAGGGTGTTGTGGATCGACACCTGTTTTACTCTTTTTTCACAATCTCTCTCTTTAGAAATTCTTTCTTTTTTCTCTCTCTTGAAAACCTTGAAAGTTTGAAAATGGTGGAAGAGAAAAGAAAACTAGATCTAAAATGCTACGAGGGTATTATCAAAAGGACAACCTGATTTCGACCATTTGATAAAAGTGAATCTGACAATGTACAAGAAAAATGTCAAAGGAAAACGAAATGCAAAAGTGGCTGCCCGAATTCCGAATTCGGCACACGGAGACCTAAAAGATAGAATGCACATGATTGACACACGTCTTGAGAACATTTCGAGGCTGACATCATCAAAAAATTCGAATTTAGTTTTAACCACTGATTGCTCTCGAATATCAGCTCGCTAACATGCGACCAGACGATTAAAACTGAGGGATAAGTGTGGTAAAAGAAATTTGTCACTTCACTAGCAAGGTGATTTATTCAGCTCGTTAGTAGAAATAAGATTAAAACTTGCGAGCAGATCAAGCACTTAAATAGCATGCATACACAATTTCCCTTATTGCCTACATGAGCGCTTTTATTCAAGGAATAATTTAAGTCTATTATTGAATGGATAGTGCGATATACTGAACAAGGCACATGGGAGACATTCCATCGACTCCTGACCCATGCCAACTCAATATTAACCACCACCACTTGCCTTACTATCTTTTGTCAAAAGCAAATAACACTTTTTCGACTATAATAGATCTCAAAAATACTGAAGGGGATCAGATCTCTAGCCTCCATACTTAGATCTAAAATATTCACAGATCTGGGAATTTTGTATACATTGTCTACTCTTAGTAAAATTGACTTCAGTGGACGTAGGCCAATTAATTCTTTGGCTAAACAACTAAAAATGGAGTGTTGTTTACTAGCTTTACTGTCATTTTCATTACAAATTAGTATTCACGTTGTTGCGCTAGTTTTTGGCACGAATACTAATGCTTATTACTGCCCAACTGAATGCTCTATACTAAAGATGGCCTATGGAGTACATTGAATTGATACACTGACAAAAATACAATAATTTATTTACTATTCTCTCTCGAGTTCAAGAAAAAAGACCCTTAATTATCAATCCACTATATTCCTGTATGAATTAAATTAATTAATAATTTATTACAATCTATGGAAATTTATGATAGTGATTACACAAACCATGTAAATATATTCCTACTTCACATGTAATTTATGGCTTTCAATCTAGTGAACTAGATACATAAATCTCCTTCCAATTTCATAATGAATAACAAATTATATATCTTATGGATAATTAAATAGAAGCATTAAGAACAAAATTGAAAACTCAACTATGAAAATAATTCATAGACTAAATTGAAAGAAAAATTTTAAGTATCATAGTTAGACTACATAGTAGCTCTTTCAAATAATTTTAGTTCATAACTAAATAAACCAAAAAATAATAATAAATTTAAACATCCTAAAAAAGTAAAAATCTAAAACTGAAAAATAAAATAAAACTACAGAAAATCACGGTTGATGAAGCTCCTCGTCACTGCACTCTCTTCCACTGACTTACTCTTTCGAGACTACTATTTCTCTCTCTAGAACGATGTATTTTTTTTCACATTTCCTGTAATATTTTTATGGCTGATGAAAGAGAGTGTTGTAGTTATTCACGGATTTCTGGGTTGACTTCTTGATTGGTGGAATGATGTGGTACTTTCCCAAATTTTATTCTTTTTTTACCTAGTTTCCTACTTTTCGTTTTCTTGGTGTTGGTAACCAGTGTATGAGAAAGTTTAGAAAGGAAGATTTATTTTTTTCCAATTCTAAAATCGGTGAACGAGTCGAAAGAACAGAAAAGAAAAGAGAAAAGCTTCTAGAATAGAACCGAATACTATAGCTAACGACCAAGAAAACAATATAGCAAGGGGATAAAAGGGAGCAATAATAAATAACCGGGCATTATGTGACTATGCCTTGGCTATGGTTAATAAGACACTCTCGGGGATTAGACGTCCGCCCATACAAGCCAATAATTTCGAGATCGAACCGGCTATCATTCAAATAGTACAAGCCAATCAATTCAGCGACTCTCCCCTTGATGATCTAAATGCTCACATTGCCACCATCATTGAGATTTGTGAGACGCTCAAACATAATGGCATTACTGATGATGCCATCAGACTGAGATTCTTCCCATTTTCACTTTGGGACAAGGCAAAAAGTTGATTGAATTCTTTGCCACCAGGGACTATCACTACATGGAATGCTCTTACCCAACGTTTTTTAGTGAAATTTTTGCCCCCGGTGAAAATGGCGAAGATGCGAAACGACATCACTACATTCAGCCAATAAGATGGAAAGACACTATATGAAGCCTAGGAGAGGTACAGAGACATGCTAAGATGGTGCCTGCATCATGGACCTCCTAAGTGGTTACAATTACTAACCTTCTATAATGGGTTAAGCGACTCGACTAGAACTCTTATAGATGCAGCAGCGGAATGTTCATTAATTGGAAAGACTGAAGAAGTGGCTTATGATCTACTTGAGGAGATGGCTACTAATGCTTATCAGTGGCCAACAGAATGTTCTATAACGAAGAAGGCCTATGGAGTGATGCACTAACAAAAATACACTAGTTTACGCACAATCCTCTCCCGAATTCAAGGAAAAATACCCTTAATTACCAATCCACTATATTCCTATATGAATTAAACTATTTAATAATTCATTACAATATGTAGAAACTCATATAGTAACTACACAAACTATGTAAATATATTTCTATTTCACATGCAATTTATGGCTTTCAATCTAATGAATTAGACATATAAATCTCTTTCTGGTTTTATTATTATTAACAAATCATCTATCTAGTGATCAATTAAATAGAAGTATCAAGAACAGAATTAAAAACTCAACTTAGAAAAATAATTCATGGATTAAATCGAAAGAAAAATTTAAAGTATCATATTAGGCCACATCATAGCCCTGTAAAAATAAATTTAGTTCATAACTAAATAAACAAAAATAGAAACAATACATTTAAACATCTTAAAAAAAATCTAAAATTGAAAAATAAAATCAAACTAGAGATAATCATGGTTGATAAAGCTGCTCTTCATTGCTCTCTCTCATTGACTCTCTCTCCAGACTACTATTTCTCTCTCTAAAATAGCGTGTTTTTTTTATAGCTGATGAAAGAGAGTGTTATAGTTATTCACGGTTCCTAGGCTGACGCCTTGATTGGTGGAATAATGTCGCACTTTCCCAATTTTATTTTTCGTTTTTTTTCCCCATTTTATTTCAAAATATGGTACCAAGCATTTTATCAGGTGCGGTAGGAACATGTGAGCTCAGATAATTTGGCAGCTGAAAAGT
Organism: Trema orientale; assembly: GCA_002914845.1. Lineage (NCBI taxonomy): Eukaryota > Viridiplantae > Streptophyta > Magnoliopsida > Rosales > Cannabaceae > Trema > Trema orientale. Next base: position 15,445 of record JXTC01001051.1, on the reverse strand, counting down.
AGAGTAAGTGGAGCTGATGTGGCGTTGAACTAGAGGACAGAAATCCAGGTGTACGTGCAGTATGCCGCTCAGCATCAAAGACACCCCACCTTCTCCTTGCCGCCTCACGCGCTGACCCATGTGCGTGCATTCACGCATGATCCATATCCCCTGGGATCACAATCCGACAGTCCGAATGGCACTAGACCTCCTTTTATTCTCACATTTCTAGATCTCATCAATCTGAATTTTTTTCTTTCTTTAATCTTAAATTAAACAAAATTAAATTAAACTAAAAACCTAAATCAAATAGGCATCTAATTCAAATTAAATTAACTAACCAAAGTAAATTAAATACCTAAACCTAATAAAATAGCATAAAATTAAATAAAACTAAATATAAACCATATAAAATAAAACAAACTTAAATTACCTAAAATCTAAATTAAAATTACTCAAAGACACACATTTTTCATAAGTTAAAGAACATAAATAACTCTATTTTATAGAACTATCATACTCCCAAACTTGAATTTTTGCAAGTCCTTGAGCAAAAGAAAAATCTAAATAAAATTCTAAAGACCTAACCATGACCCTGTTTGATTTTCAAAACTTGCATCAGAGAATTTACATAATTTAAAGCTCAAAGAGAAATTCTGAACACTGTAAAAAGTCTACAATTTTAATTCAAATAACAACCTGATTCCACTACTGTTTTGTTGAATGTGTATGTGCATAAACAATTATATTTAATCACTTGCAATGCCGATCAATTTATTCAAACAAGTAAGTTATAATAAATCTCTAGATAGAAATATATAAATTCTATAGGCCTGCTTCTCATATCACTCTCCACTAAGGTAGATTAATACTGCACCAAAGATCATTAGGGCTTTTCTAAGTTTCTAACGTATGGCAAAGGTAACAGGTAGGAATAATAGATATTTTTGTGGCTCAAATTACTCTAAGCACATAACATATTCTGGGATCTTTTTTCTCTTTAGACCCTTAAACTCAAATACTTTATAACACCCCCAAACTTATTTTCCACTTTCTTCTTCACTCCATATTTTCTTTTCTTTCTTTGAAATACTATAACTCCAAACTTATTATTTTTCATATAAATTTTTTCTTTTCACCAAATCTCTCTTTTTTTTTTTAATTGCACAAGAGTATAGTAGTTTTTTTTTTCTCTTTTTTTTTTCTTTTCCCTTATGCATTCACAAGATTTTTTTCAGGACCACTCTTCCTCCCATATTGTCCATAATTTAAAATATATTCAACAAAGATCACATATGCTATCAGGTATAAGGTAAAATATTGAAAACCAAGGATGGGTATCAAAGAAAATGTCAATATAGGCTCAAAAGGGAAAACTAAGGATATATAAGTATCAAAAGTATGCTTGAAAGGCTCAAACGATCCAAAGATATCCTAAATCATGTCTCTAGTGTAATGTAGTCTAGGATTTTCCCTTAGATGATAATCAAACAAGTTCTAGAGTTTATTAATGAGATTTCAAGGAAGTACTTAATTCATAGAAACTTTCTTCAAGTACACAAAACAATTAAATGCAACTATTTATGTGCTCAAAATTATCAAGGAATTATAAGTAAAATCAAACTATTACAGAATCAAGTACACAGAAAAAGGAAGCGTTCATCATTTTCCTAAGAATAATATTCAGCTAAATCATGTTCTTATCATTTGCATTCGATCATTAAACTAGGTCATAAAAACAAAATCTAAAAAATAATTTTTTTTAAATTTTATTTTATTTTTATAAATTTTAACTCCCTACCCCTAAACTAATTAACATTATCCTCAATGTTATAAACAAAAGAGAAAGTAAAAGAAAAACTCTCTCGGATTTTCACGCAAAGATGAAAGCATCTTGTTGAATCGTTGAAGTCCACATCTCGACCATCAAACTTGTGCAAGAACCTGAGGCATACAAAAACAAAAAATAACAGAATAAAATAAACGTAAAAAAACGAAAACAAAGTAAAATAAAAATAAAAACTAAAGAAAATAAAATAAAAAAGAAAACATGGGTTGCCTCCTAAGAAGCACTTAAGTATATATATAATCATCAGTCGGGCTCTTCCTTCTTATCAGGAGGTTCGTAAATGGATGGAAATGGTCTAGAAGGACCTTTCTCTAGTTTCTATATCTTCGACTTCCTCCCAAGATACTACAATGGAGCTTCTGAATTGCTTGCATACTCAGTCACTTTTGTTTTTTTCTCTTTATTGGATTTGGGATGGATACTCAAGGCTGCGGGATGTTCTTTTGGATGCTTTCTTTTCGCTATTTTAGCTGCACCTTTCTCCAAAATATCAACTTGAAAGTAATAGCTAATTTTTATGTCTAGATCATGTTTTTTGACGATCTAATGGTCCAAATTTGATCGAGCCAACTTGAAGAAAACCTTATTTTAGGGTAGAGGCACACATTCGAAAGAAGATTTCAGCTTACTTCATCTTTTTCTTTCCTCTTTAGACATAGAATTCTAAGGAGAATTTCTTTGAGAAAAAATACCAAAAAAAATTGTAAACTTTTATTTTAATTTCTAGTTTTGGGAATCAAAACTCATATTAGAATTTGAAGAGGAATTTACTGGGGCTAATTGTATACAACATTGAAAGAACGCGATCATCAAATTGGAGGAGCATCTATCTACAATTTAGTTCCTTCTCAAACTCTTATCGTTTCTTGATTTTTTTTAATCTTTAAATGACTATGCTTATGAATTGGATTTTGTTTTCAGTTTCTATTATGAGCTAAATCTTTCTTATCTAGAATTACTAGATAAGCCAACCTTATTATATTATGATTGTTATCTCTTATTTCAATATCTAATTACAAATTGCTTAGTTTATTTATCTTGTGCTTAATTCTATAAGTTCCTTTGCCAATAACTAGTGAGATTTTTGGAAATACATAAAAGAGTGGAAACTATGTTATACGTTTAGCCTTACATAGAGAAATATACATCTAATTAGGATAAGAATATACCTAATTAGTGTGTCTAGTCACTTTAGGATGTTTGCTCTTAATGATATCATTAAGTTTGACCCTTATAGGAATATAATAGGTTAGGTTGAGTGGAAATACATGCTTGATGATAGAAAAAACTTGCATATATATTAGCACATACGGTTAACAATAATTTAGTTAAACTAATTAGAGGGAACGAGAGCTTGATGACACAATAGTAAAGGTTAGGTAGCTAGCAATTCTGGGCTAATTTTCTATTAAATTTAAACCTATTTTCACTTACTTTTCAATTGTCATTTTAAATTCTTAGTTCAACTAATTGTCTTGATTGTTTAACTTGTTTGGATAGTTTTGAAGTCAACCCAATTTTAGTAATTAGCATAGGCATAGTAGCAATCTTTGTGGGACGATACTTATCTCATCATTTTTATTATTTGTTTTCGAATTTTGCACTTGCGATCCTTGGTATTGAATATACCAATAAAATTCAAGTAGCGAACAACATCCATTATCAAGATACTCTGATGACTAAATAGTCATTATTTCAACCAAATTGTCTTTCTTATGACGAAATAAGTAATTTTTTTTCTTCCTATGGCTCTGGATTGTTTGCCTAACAGTATAAATTCCTAAATCCTAATTAAAAAGTTCATGCGTAAATCCCTAGATTCAAACCATTGATAGTAGTGAACTATCATAACTCAAGACTGGAGACCAAAGCACAAGATTTATTCAACTAAAACAAGTCTAGAATATAACTAAAAATAGGTTTTCAATGAGGACGGGGAAAATGAGCAACTGGGACAGAGCAATATGAGCTTTTGAATGAACTAGGCATGCGCATATGCTGGGCCTGAGCAAATAAGGTGAGGTGAGAGAAAATGGAATGCCTAGACTCACAAGCAAACATCACGCCTAGCCTCACGAGCAAATGGGTGCCTCGTGCTTAGCTTTGCGAGCTGGGTGCCTCACGCTTGGTCTCACGTGCACTAGGATGTGCAGATCCGGCTAGTTCATGAGTTTGAGATGGAGGACGATTCTGTTTTGCATTGTTTTCTGTTTTCTACTCTTAAAAATGTGTTTTCTACTCTTAAAAATGGGAACAAAAACTATTTTTTATTGTTTTCAAAAAATACTAGGAGTTCAACAAATGTTTTCTGAAAATCAGTTTTTAGGGAAAGAAATTAGATGAATATAAAAGAAAAAAATTATATTCGTATTGTAAAAAAATTATTTAGAGAGAGAAAGTCAAGAGAGAGTGAATAGAGAGAAATTCAAGTAACGGAATGGGGAGAGAGAAAGTCATAAGAAAAAAGGTAATAAAAGCTAATAATGAGAGAGACATTCATAAGAAAGGAGGAGAAAATAAAAAGTGATGAGAAAGATAGAAAAGAGATAAACTAATAGAAACACATAAGAGTATTAATAAATATATATATATAAACACATAAGAGAGAAAAAGTGATAAGAATACATAAGGAGAGATAATATAGATAGAGAAAGTCATAAAAGACAAAGATACAAACTGAGGAGAGAAAATGTGATTAAAAAAAAGAAGGAATAGAAAATGAGGAGAGAGAAAGTGATGAAATAAAATGAGGAGAGAGAAAGTGATGAGAGAGAATGAAAAGAGAGAAAGTGATGAGAGAGAATAAGGAGAGCAAACATGAGGAGTAAAGAAAATGATGAGAGAATAAAGAAAGAGAAAGTGATAGGAAAGAAAATTACGAGAGAATATGTACATGAAAGTCATATGAAAGAATGAGTTTCTTTTATTAAAAAAAAAATAAGAAATACTTTGAAAACAACATTTTGTTGTTTTCTGAATTTTATATTTTTTTTAACTTTGTTTTTAAAAATTGCTCTAAAAAAACAATACCAAACACCTTTACTCTCAGAAAACAGTTTTCTGCTTTTAAAAACAAAAAATAGTTTTTTGGATGTGAAAGAGATGATGGGTTTCAACTTTTCAATTTTCAGAGTTGAAATATTTTTTGCTCTCAAAATTTTGATTTTCATTCTAAAAAGTGTCGGTATTCAATAAAGTACTAATATATAATGGTTATTCAGTGATAAAATGAAATAAATTAATATAATTAGAGTAGCAATAAGAAAAGAAAAGGCTACAATTGAATTTTTGATAAAACCTTTACTAAAAGGCTATGAATAATGCTTTACAGGAAGAAATGGTAACCTTCTTTTAGCAATGCTATGTTGAAGTGCAATGAAATCTCATATTCGTTATTGTGGTTTATTTAATGGATTTCTAGAGACTTTTTCAAATATGACCTTTTTACAAATTGGAAACATTTTAAATATTTTTATAAATAAAATAAGAATTTCGAACTGAAGTAAAATTCTTACTCTGTCATTGACTTAAGTTTGGCTCGTGACATCCAAGATGGCGCCAACTAAAGTAGAAGCAGGAGTTTTATTTATAGCTTTTCGATTAAAACCATTGCCTGTATTTTCTAATTTATTTAGTGTATTTCATCTTTGCTTGTTTTGTTAGTGTTTTTACCCTAAGAGCAAAATGTAAACAATGATTTGCTATAAAAAAAATAAAACTGATTTTATTCTATTTGCTTACATATATTATTTACGAAAATATATATAAATATAATAAAAATTCTTTGATTATAAAAATAACCTTAAACTAGTTGTACATACAAGAGGATTAAGTTTAAGAGATATAATCTAAACTAATCCGTAATTAATTCCTAAAGTTGGGATCTTTAATTGAAAATTACTAGTACGGTCCATTACTATTGAGAATGGAACAGTCTTATCCGAGCTGTTTATGTAGCGATATTCAATGTAGGTACTTTATATAATGAGACTATATAGTACTGGACCAGATAAATTTGAAAATATGATAATGTCCGTTATAGAATAGAATATTCAAATTTATCAACCGATGATCATATATAGAATGATCTTAATCCTGAGTAATTAATAGACTCCTGTTTATGTTTTTATGTCTCTTCATGTATTCGGTAACATCTGTAATTATACCAGACCAAATCCTTGTATGTTGGAGACATGATAATATAGATAGCTGGGAATATTGATTAACAATATGGAATCCATTCCTTCCTAATAGAAGTTAGAAAAATGATTCCCTTGAATAACGATTTAGTACTTGAACGATAGAGCGCTCAATTTATGATTTGATCATAAATTTGTTATTCACTAGAAAATCATAGGAATTCAAGGATAAAGAAGTAAATAGAGAGGATAACGGATTACAAGCCAAAATCTATTTGTGAATCATTTATGGAGGATTGTTCTGTCTGTAATGATTAAATCAATGGACAAACTTTATGATTACTTTGAGTAATTTATATTATAACTTTCAATAGTGCAATTCTAGTTTTTTAGTGGAGTAACACTCGAACTAATAAATTCAAAAATTTAATTAAAAAATTTAATTAATTATCAAATTTATTGGAACTTGAAATTACAAGTCCAAGGTCCCCAAACTACATCTATTAACACTATATTGAATGTATAATATAGTCACTTTCTCGAATTAATAATTAATTTAGAATTAATGAATTTTAAATTAATTATGTCACACTAGAATTAATGTTACACATTTAATTGTTTTATGTGTCACATTATAATAAATAATAAATGTTATTATTATTATTTTTATCTATTTAGTTTTTTGTTGTTTTTTAAATAATAGGATTATTTAATAAGTAACAAATATTAAGCGTGTAATACAAAGATTTTTTTATGTTACACGTATAAACATAAGAAAAGTAATGTGATTATTTTTGTTATTTTCTATTTGAAAAATTATGATTTACCAAATAAATTAATTCTATTATTCTATAATTTGATTATTTGAATATTTGAATAAAATAAAATAGGAATTTTTTTCTTTAATGCATTAGCTTGTCAAGAAGAGTCATACACACTATTTATGAGATAAAAATGGGATTTTTTTTTCTCTTATGCTTGTATGCTCTAATTGATATGGGTATTTTGTTTTTCTTTCCAAATTTAAACTATATGGAATTAACTATATAATTAAATAGATAAATTTAAATAGGATAGAGAGGTATTTCTCTTTAATAGGAAACCTTTTTATACATTAAAATCTCTTCCTTATGCGTGTAAAAGCTATCCTAATATAAAGGGATTTTATTTTCCTATTTATGAAATATGTTGTCTATCACATGGTCTTAAATTGTTTAAAACCTAATTGAAAATTATTTTACATGTTTAAGAGATGAGATTTATTAAGTAACTTAAAATACCTAGCCGTGTTCTTAAAAACCTCCTAAAAAGGTCTTATGGCTTACAATATATAGGAAAAGTAAATAAAACACGAAACCCTACCAAAAATATTAAAATATTTGGAATCTGGTAACAAAAAAAAGGAAAAAAACGCAAAAATGGGTAACAAAAATTGCTGAATACGTGAACCGGTAGCCTGAGCGGTAGACCGATTCTGTCTACCGAAAACTAGTGATAGACCGATCCTGTCTACCGACTCTTCCAGAGAGTAAATCACTATTTTGAACGAAAAATCGGTAGACTACTTGTTGGGCGGTAAACTCGGGCCGTAGACCGGAAACTATCGGCGGTCTATTGGAAACTCCAATTCTCACTTATTTCGATCGTAGTGTTTGAAAAACTCGAACTCATGACGTACTGCATCATCCTCTCCGGGGTAGAGAAAATTCGCCCTCGAATTTCTAGCAATATCATCATCTGACGAATCGCCACGAATTGGAATGAGATGCTTGACATTGAAAACGTCCGAGGTACGAATATGAGACGGAAGCTTCAAACGATATGCATTCGGATTGATCTTCTCAACCACCTCGAGCGGTCCTATCTTCTTTGCTGAGAGCTTGTTATACTCACCAACAGAAAAAGCGATCTTTAGTAAGCACAGCCCACACAAAGTCACCAACCTCAAACTCTACATGTCGTCGCTTCCTGTCTGTACTTTGCTGTAGCTTGCGCCAAATTGTCATATACCTTGTGGTGGGTCTCCCGCAAACTTTGGACAAAGTCTTCGGCTTTTCCATAGATCTTAGTCTTGGTAGGTAATGGAATAAGATCAAGGGGACCTCGCGGGACCACAGAATACACCACCTGAAAAGGACTAAAACCCGTGCTTCGATTCACCGCATGATTGTAAGCAAACTCGGCCTGAGAAAGCTTTTGATCCCAACTTTTCACGTGCTCACCAACTAAATGTCTCAGTATATCTCCAAGAGAACAATTCACCACCTCCGTCTGTCCATCAGTTTGGGGATGATAAGCTGTACTAAAATTCAGCTGAGTATTCACCATCTTCCACAAGCTATGCCAAAGGTGACTAATGAAGCGTGTATCACGGTCAAAAACAATGGAAGTAGGCAATCTGTGTAATCGATACACCTCCCAAAAATATAACTGTGCTAACATTAACTGCATCTGTAGTCTTCTTGCAAGGAAGGAAATGCACCATCTTCGAGAAACGATCGACTACCATATAGATAGAATCATTACCTTGTTGTGTCCTTGGCAACCCCAACACAAAATCTATGCTTATATCCGACCAAGGTTGAGTAGGAATTGGCAATGGCATATACAATCCAGCATTAGTCGCTCCCCCTTTTGACACTTGGCATACGCGAAAATGCTCCACGAACCTCTCTACCTCTCTGCGTATGGTTGGCCAAAAATAATAACTCTTCACTAACTATAGAGTTTTGTCTCGTCCTACATGGTCTTCTCCATGAAGCTCTTGAATAATCTGGAGCCTCAAGCTACAATCTGGGATACAAAGTTGAGTACCCCGAAAGAGATAACCATCATGCAGCAAGTAGTCTGTTCTTTCTCCTACCTTTACCGCAGCCACAATAACAGAGAAATAAGGGTCAATCTCAAGTAAATCACAGAATGTATCGAAACCCGGTACCTCTAGTTTCATAGTGGCCAATAGACTACTCTGATGACTTAGTGCATCTGCAACTCGATTTGTAACTCCCCCCTTATGTTTGAGCACGAAAGTAAACTGCTATGAATAAGCCGACCAAGATGCATGTCTAGCATAAACCTTGTCTTGGCTATGAAGGTGCTTAAGAGCATCATGATCAGTATACAGACTGAACTCTCGCTGAAACAGATAATGCCTCCAATGCTTCACTGCCTGGACTACAGCATAGAACTCCACATCATATGTACTGTAGTGTGCTCTAGACCCAGATAGTTTCTCACTGAAGTAACCTACTGGTTTCCCCGCTTGACTCAAAACAGCCCCAATGCCTACCTTGGAAGCATCACAGTGTAACTCGAATGGCTGGAAAAAATTTGGCAATACTAGCAAAGGTGCAGTCGTTAGTCGCTCCTTACTAAGTTGAAACACCTTCTCAGCCTCTTCAGTCCATTGAAACCTCGACCCCTTCATACAATCAGTTATTGGTGCCATAATACTGCTAAAGTGCAGAATGAAATGCCGATAGAAAGATACTAATCCATGAAAACTCTGTACCTCCATAATAGTTGTTGATTGAGGCCACTGTCTCACTGCTTCTATTTTGAACTCATCAACTCGCAACCTGTTACTAGAAACTACGTATCCCACAAATAATACTTCAGGAGTCATGAATATGTACTTCTTTACTGCAGTAAATAACTTATCTCAACGTAAAACGGTTAAAACTTTCCAAATATGCTAAAGATATAACTCAAGATTGGCACTATAAATTAGTATATCGTCGAAATAAACTACTACAGATTTACCAATAAATGGTCGCAGGGCCTGGTTCATTACTCTCATAAACGTACTTGGTGCATTGGACAACCCAAATGGCATAACTAGCCATTCATATAACCCCTCTCGGGTCTTGAATGCCGTCTTCCACTCGTCTCCAGGCCGTATTCGAATCTGGTGGTAGCCACTCTTTAAGTCTAGCTTAGTGAAAGTAGTAGCTCCACTAAGTTGATCAAGTAAGTCATCTAGCCGAGGAATGGGGAATCTATACCTCACAGTGATCTTGTTGATTGCCTGACTATCCACACACATACGCCAAGAGCCATCTTTCTTAGGCGTCAACAAAGCTGGTACCGCACACGGGCTAAGACTTTCCCTGATATGTCCCTTAACTAGTAACTCCTCTACTTGTCTTCTCAACTCCTCATGCTCACTAGGACTCATTCTGTAATGCGGTCTATTATGCAAAGCAGCACCTAGTTCCAGGTCAATTTGGTGTTGGATATCACATAGGGGTGGCAACCCGTCTGGTAGCTCGGTAGGAAACACGTCATTGAATTCTTCAATTAGTGCTTTTGCCTCTTTAGGAATGGCTGCCTCAGTGTTCGTCTCCTTTCCAAGCAACACATATACATATCCAGAACCTTCCATCTCTGCTTCAAACTTAGCCAAAGATAAGAGATTGGCACTATCTCCAATAGGTGTTGGCTTTTCATTACTCTTGCTGGGTAGTAGAATAATCTTCATACCGTTGAAGTAGAAACTATAAGTGTTGCTACGCCCATCATGGAGCACTCTCCTGTCATACTGCTATGGTCTTCCTAGCAATAAATGGCATGCATCCATGTTCACAATATCACACTTGACTCATCCTTGTAATTTTGCCCAATGGAAAAAGGAATTACAGCTCGTTGTGAGACTGTAACCTCTCCTCCCTTCTGTAGCCAAACTAACTTGTAAGGCTTGGGATGCTTCTCAGTCTTCACCCCTAGTTCCTGCACAGCTTCTTCAGACACAATATTCTCTGATAAAGTGCTTGTTATATTTGCGATGCAAAACTCCAAGAGAAGACAATTGCCCTCTCAACATAGAATTCATCTTTCTAAGGAGCAGTGTCCTAAGACACCTCAAGAGGAAGAAGACATGGGACGGATTCCTTACGCGTCAGTAGTTGGAAGCCTTATGTATGCAATGCTATGCACTAGGCTTGACATCTACTATTCTGTAGGAATAGTCAATCGTTTTCAGTCTAACCCAGGATTAGATTATTGGATAGTTGTGAAACACATTCTTAAGTACCTTCAGAGAACGATAAATTATATGCTAGTATACTCCGGTAGGGATTTGATTCCTATTGGATATACTGATTCTGATTTTCAGTCTGATATAGACAATAGAAAATCTATATCTGGATCAGTTTTTACTCTTGATGGTTGAGCCATAGTTTGGAGAAGCATAAAATAAGATTGTATTGCTGATTCAACTATGGAAGCTGAATATGTAGCTACTTCAGAAGCAGCGAAGGAAGCAGTTTAGCTCTATAAGTTCTTGAGTGACTTAGAAGTAGTTCCAAATATGGATAAATCGCTTACATTGTTCTGTGATAACAGTGATGCAGTGGCAAATTCAAAAGTACCAAGAAGCCACAAGAGATCTAAGCATATACATCGCAAGTATCATGTGATTAGAGACTTGTGAAGAAGAAGAGGTAACAGTTATGAAAATAGCATCAGAAAACAACCTTGCTAACCCATTCACCAAGATGTTACCTGCTAAGACTTTTGAGAGTCATATAGAAAGGATGGGATTAAGGGATATATCTCATTTGCTTTAGGGCAATTGAGAGATTGTTAGTGTTTTTGCCCTAAGAGCAAAATGTAAACAATGATTTGCTATCAAATAAATATAATTAATTTTATTCTATTTGCTTGCATATATTATTTATGAAAATATATATAAATATCATGAAAATTCCTTGATTATAAATGTAACCTTAAACTTAGTATGTATAAAAGTTGTACATACAAGAGGATTAAGTTTCAGAGATATAATCTAAACTAGTCCGTAATTAATTATTAAAGTTAGGATCTTTAATTAAAAATTACTAGTACGGTCCATTACCATTGAGAATGGAACAGTCTTATCCGGGCTGTTTATGTAGCGACATTAAATAACTTTATATAATGAGATTATATAGGACTGGACCAGATAAATTTGAAAATCTGATAACATCCGTTACGGAACAGAATATTCAAATTTATCAACCGATGATCATATATGGAATGATCTTAATCCTGAGTAATTAATAGACTCCTGTTTATGTTTTTATGTCTCTTGATGTATTCGGTAACATCTGTATTTATACCAGACTAAATCCTTATTTGTTGGAGACATGATAATATAAATAGCTGGGAATATTGATTAACAATATGGAATCTATTCCTTCCTAATAGAAGTTAGAAAAATGATTCCTTGAGTAACGATTTGGTACTTAAACGATAAAGTGCTCAATTTATGATTTGATCATAAATTTATTGTTCATTAGAAAATTATGGGAACTCAAGAATAAAGAAGTAAATAAAGAGGATAACGGATTACAAGCCAAACTCTATTTATGAATCATTTATGGAGGATTGTTCTGTATGTAATGATTAAATCAATGGACAAACTTTATGATTGCTTTGAGTAATTTATATTGTAACTTTCAAGAGTGCAGTTCTGGTTTTTTAGTGGAGTAACACTGGAACTAATAAATTCGATAATTTAATTAAAAATTTTAATTAATTATCAAATTTATTGGAGCTTGAAATTACAAGTCCAAGGTCTCCGAACCACCTCTATTAACACTATATTGAATGTGTAATATAGTCACTTTCTCGCATTAATAATTAATTTAGAATTATTAAATTTTAAAATAATTATGTCACACTAGAATTAATGTTACACATTTAATTATTTTATGTGTCACATTATAATAAATAATAAATGTTATTATTATTATTTTTTATCTATTTGATTTTTTTGTTGTTTTTTAAATGATAGAATTATTTGATAAGTAACAAATATTAAGCGTGTAATACAAAATTTTTTTTATGTTACATGTATAAATATAAGAAAAGTAAGTAATGTGATTATTTTTGTTATTTTCTATTTAGAAAATTATGATTTACCAAATAAATTAATTCTATTATTTTATAATTTGATTATTTGAATATTTGGACAAAACAAAATAGGAATTTTTTTCTTTAATGCATTAGCTTGTCAAGAAGAATCATACACATTATTTATGAGATAAAAATAGGATTTTTTTCCTCTTATGCGTGTGTGCTCTAATTGATAAAGGTATTTTGTTTTTCTTTCCAAATTAAAAATATATGGAATAAATTATATAATTAAATAGATAAATTTAAATAGGATGGAGAGGTATTTTTCTCTAATAAGAAACTTTTTTACACGTTAAAATCTCTTCCTTATGCGTGTAAAAGCTATCCTAATATAAAGAGATTTTATTTTCCTATTTATGAAATATGTTGTCTATCACATGGTTTTAAATTGTTTAAAACCTAATTGGAAATTATTTTACACGTTTAAGAGACGAGATTTATTAAGAAACTTAAAATACCTAGCCGTGTTCTACATTGCTACGTATTTTTTTTAGTTTCCTTTTTTTTTTTCTCTTATCTATTTTATGTTTTTGATAATGTCTTTACCATGATTAAAATTATTTTTCCTATTTAAGATGATATGGCATTAATTTGCCAATTTATTAATTTAGAAAATAGAGTTATGCATGTTAATAATTCAGAAAAATAAGAAAATTTTTTTTTTAGAGTTACATGTTAAAAGAATTAGATAAACTCATTTTTTGAGGGATCTGTAAAGTTTAATTTTTGATTATCACACACACCACCTTTCACTGTGCCATATGATGGTTCCTACATGTTTGACTATGGTCCTATGGATGTGGGTAGTTACTACGCTACTGAACCAAGAAAAAATGTGGGTAGCTACAACGCTACTGAACCACGAAAAAATCTCATATATTCATTTTCTTTTTTCTGGTTTATCTGTTCCTTGCTCATTGCGCTTAGAAAATCTACTTAATCTGATACTTGGTAATAATTCAGACTATTATCACAAACTATAACTATTTTAAGAACTTACATGTGAATTTAGTTAACCGCCAAAATTTAATGGTTGGGGAAGTAAATCCGAATTAAAGCATGATATATATATATATCTATTATTTGTAAATTACCCACACGTCATGTATATATTCCATTTAAACAAAATTCAAATCTCATCACATGCATGATTAAACTATAGTAGGCTTCAGAAGTTATGACATTATATTTAAACAAGCAAGTCATACTCGCAATCTTTAAGGTTAATTAGAACACCTTTATTACATGGTCAGTTGCCTAGCTTTAGCCTCATGGAACCCAAATACATGCTTATTTTACAGTATAATACATCATTATCAATTAGATCCAAACAGGTCAAAAGGTATTTAGGGTATATTTACTAATCCGTAATAGAGTGTAAAAGAAATGATGAAACGGAATATAATTCTTTTTATGTGTTTACATACTATGTAATTAGAAACACATAAAAGGGAATTTAACACTCACTGTTTCTTAATATTCTTCTCAATTTTCTTTCCACTCATTCCCTTTATAATTCACTTGATTACAGGTTAATAAAGGTTGCCTTAATATGGTAGTATATACATCAACATCCCAAGCATCTTATTTTATTTTATCCAACAAGGAGAACAGCAACATATATAGACACGAAACACACACATATAAATATATATATATAAAACTTGATTCTACCAGGGAAACCCTGGAGAAATCAAGAAAGGTCACCCTTAGATTGATAGCTAGACTGGAACAGTGGAGGGAAGCCATAAAAGATTAGTCTCATCTGGGAAGAAATGACACACAGGGGCCATCCCTGGCCCAAACCCAAGCGCCTTGAATGACGGATGATTAGGCTCCCACTCGGACGTATCCATGTGACAAACCGCAATAGCTACAACCTTGTCTCCCTTTTCCCCACGTAATGAGATTTTGTACACCTTCCTGTCACTCATCTGGGTGTGGCAACCATAGACTGCATAAGGGAATTCCATAAGATGGCATGCGACCATCTTGGGGGTTGGTATCTCTTTCGGCACTTCCAATACGGTGTAGTTTTGAAAAAACGTTTTCGAATCATTGTAAAAAGTTGTTGTTAGAAGAGTGAGACCATGACCTATGTTCTCCATTCCGAAGATGCTACGTATGAAATCAAGCATGGACTCGAAGGATGTTGCACATATCCTAATCTCTCCCATTACGGTCTTAGACTCGCACATTCGGAGTGTAAACTCCGCAGCTTTGGCCTCTGGAGAACCTTGAGGGAGAGAGAATAGCTTAAGAATGTTGGGGAGTTGTTTTAAGGAGAAAGGAACCGAAGCAGCTGATTGTCTAGGCAACAAGGGACTGGAATGCTTTTTCTTTGGAAAATAAATGGGCTTTGTTAGGCCCACTTTAAGGTCTTCCAAGTTGAAGAAAACAGAGTATCGCAATTCTGTAGGGTCGTGATGAGTGTGTAATGATGCATCATCATCATGATCAACATGATGCATATGACCATGATGATCATCACCAATGCGATCTTCCTTTACAATCTCGTGACCCAACTTACTACTTGGGAGGCGTAAATACTTAATATCATTGATGTCGTCTAACTTGATTA
>JXTC01001049.1:2397-18557 GCA_002914845.1 Trema orientale | reverse complement strand
CCCCCCCCCCCCCCAAAAAAAAAAAAAAAACAAATGAAGACGGTAGAAAGAATAATTCCAAAACACTCAGAAATTTTTTTTAAAAAAATTATTAGTTTGGTTATGAAAGTATTGAGAGAGTGTAAAGACACAAAATTATCTTAAAATATGGTACGTCTCCATTTTCATTAACAACATGTAAGGACGGAGCATTTTTTCGACTATACGCACACCCCCCAAAAAAGTGATCGAGTAGCCGATTGAAAAGAGCAGAATTAAATTACAACGATATTACAAAAAACCGACAAATTAAATACAAAGGCTAGTTAGTTGCTTACCAAATAGATAAAGCGTCCAAAGCAATTTCCGCGTTCTTCAGGTTTCCGGTCATCAATATCAGTATTCTATAATACCAAGTCTCCAAGCTATTGATATGTAATTTTCATATATAAATATGCAAAAAAAAAAAAAATGTTATAAGCTCCAAACAGGAAATGATATTAACAAAAACAATTTAATTTTACCAGAGCATGACTCCAGAAGAAGTAGAGAGTTTGGTGAACTCCCAAAGGCCAGAGAAGGCTTCAGCCGAGAACCCTGTCCAAGTGGCGGGACAGCCGCCACGGACAGTGTAGTAAAGAAGCCCAAACACCATGATCCACCAAGAGAAGCTCATAGTAAGCGCGGTGCCAATAACACCGAGCTTGAATCGGTACACGAAAAGCCAACTTATGAACACATGCACCACCAGCGCCACGAGCGACACCCAGGCGAGTGCCGCTGTCTTCAGCTGGCTCTGCAGGAATCTCTGTAGAGGAAACTGGAACGCTAAGCTGAAGTGCAGCGGAATCATGCACATGGCCACCACGCCAGCTAACTCGGCCAGGTCGGTTGGCTGGCCGAGGAGTTTTAGGACCGGCGTGGCGAAGAGGTAGAGAGGGAGGAGCAACACGCAACATAGCGATAAAACGATCCACGAACGTTGCATGTACACCCCTAACATGTAGTATCTCTTGGCGCCAAATGCTTGCCCGCATAGGGTTTCCAACGCACTCGCCATTCCGAGCTGAAAGGTTATTAATTTTTAAAGATGTTGTTTGAGAAAATCTCCACTAATTTTTATTTCTTAACAATAAAAGTGTTACTAAATAAAATTTTAAGTTACTTACGAGTAGGCCGGAGTTGAATCCGATGATGATATTCGTGCCGATGGAGATTGCGGCGAGCTCGAGGTCGCCAAGGTGGCCGGCGAAGGCTTGGGTGATGACAAAAATAGAGTAGGAGGTGACTCGGCTGAAGATGGAGGGACCGACTATGTGCCAGAGCTTCTTTGATTCAATCACGACCCTCCGTCCCAGAGATAGTTGATGACGATGATGATGATCAAAGTTATCATCATCACCATGATCACCTTGTGGTTGTTGATGATGATGACCATGATCTTCGTGTCCTTGACCGTTTGATGATTGGTTGATGGAAGCTAGGTCTTCCAACAGGGGAACCTTGACTTCCTCAATCAAGCTGTTGCTGTGCATCTTTTCCCAACCTCCTTCGAATCCTTTTTTAAAGGATTTTAAAGGCTTTAGGAGAGAGAGAACTAGTAGTTAAGAAGAGCTTGATGTCTAATTTATAGGAGACTTATGAGTTAATTATGAGGCCAGCTAGCTATCCTTTTGTCATTTTTTGTTAATTAGTTTATTCAAACCTTGGAAACAAACTCCTCTCTGATCATGTGTTTTTCTATCTGTTGCAATATTGTCGAAGTCTGCTGTCACGACCCAAAATCCAAGGCTGTGACTTTTGGTAATTTTGAGTGTAAATTAATAGAAATAAGAAATTTTACAAAAATTCCTAAAAAACCAAGTACTTGGATATTTCATTTTAGTCCTCGAATTAATAGAAATTTTGTATAAAAGAGATCCACTTTTCGTTTAGTTTTTCAAGAATGAAACTTCAATTATAATTCCAGAAAACATAGTTAAATTGTATAAAAACTTGGTTTGATAAAATCTTTAATGTTGATTAAAATGAAATTTTTATACCTCGAGTCGGAAAATCCAAAAATCGATTCACAGAGTTTATCAAAATCCCAAGTACTTAAAACTTTGAAAGTATATTCCTCGGGAACTAAATGGTCCCGTTTATACAAAATCCTCAAATAGTAATAAATACGCCCTCATACTTCCACTTAGCATAAACAACAAACTTGGCTAAATAATTAGGAATGGTAAGGAATATGGCAAGTTATCAGGACCAACCAAGAGGGATAGGAATAAGACTGCAACGGAAGCCAAGCGACTTGCCTGGCCATCGAGACAACCAGCTCGAATGAACAACCACCTGAAAGGGGGGGAAAATAGAAGGGGTGAGCTCAAAAGCTCAGTAGGAAAACCGTTACCTCATTTTAAAACCTTTTTAGTGATGGAAAGCCCCTGCATGGTTAGTTTAATCCAAAATACCTTTGTAAAATCACCTGTGTATATATTCATAAAAATATCCAAAGTCGATAGTCCATATGCACATACATACATATATAGGTGTACAGAAAACATAATATCTTAAAACCAATCAGTCCACAAACACATGACACAAATCCATCCATACCCATGAGTTCACAACCTCTCATCAATGGAAACCAGGGTGTTGGCACTATGTATGCCATACAGCCTGCCTGACACCTAGCCCATAACCGGAGGGGACACCCGTGTGTCGCCTACCAAACCTGGAGGGGCAACCGCATTGCCTACGCCTGCCAAATGGGGAGGTAATCAGAAGAAATACCCCGCGCGGGTTCACGGACTCTGCACCGTCGGTGGGGCCACAGCGCCACACTGTAAAAACCCCATGATGCTAACCTGGTACTCATGTGTGATCCTATGACACGTGTACTATGAACTGATGTGTAAAAGTAGCCATGCAGTAGTTTAAGTTCAAGTAATGTTCTGGTTTTTAATAAAATGGTTATTTAAATTTTTGTAGAAAAATGGGCAGCACAACGGCCCTATTTTAACATATCCAAAATTAACCTGCACTCAGAAAAGTCCCAGAGCAATCCAATATATACAATACAATTCAATTCCATCATATATATCCAAAGCAGTTCAAAAATCACATTTGTTCTCATATGTTGCAGAAAATAAGTTTTATTCAAAAATGATGTAAAAGAGAGGTAACCGAATTCCTACCTCACTAGAATAGCGATACCACGCTATTGGATGCTCAAGATGCCGTTGGACGATCGTTTGGAGGGTCGGGAACTAATTTCACGCCCTCGATCGTTCACTTGGGAAAAACCAACTTCTCAACGGAGCTTCAATTCAATGAATGGACCTCTCCATTGAATTCCTAATTTCCAAAATAGCTAAATTAGACATATGATTCGACCAATTCAGGTCCGGGCCGACACCGGACCGGTGTTACACAAAACGAGGCGAAATCGGGACCGTCCGATCGCGATTTTCACGCCGATCACAAAACAACACAAAATATATATCAAACTTCCCCATTTTCCGAGTACATTCCAAATATGAAGTCAAAAACACAATCTAACGGCCGGATTTAACAAGATCAAGCTTAAACTCAATAAACCCAAAAATGGCAAATTTTGATCCGAACAGGGGTCGAGATATATATACCTTGACGACCCTTGCGACGATACGAATCCAACGGGACCGGTTTGGAGTCGTTTGGTGGCCGGAATCTTCGCCGGTGACGAAAAAACTAAAATGGGTATAAACGGCTTTTGTGTCTTCTCCGGCTCCGGTGAGCGCTTCCGGCGACTTCCGGTGACTGGCGACGGGCTCGTAGTGGTGCGGGGAGGACTCGCCGGCAGTCTCGCGGTTGGACGACGGCGCGACGCGGTGGTGGCTCCCTTCGGCGAGCTTCGGCCGAGCGAAACAGAGAGTGAGAGAGTGAGGGACGGGGGTGAGGGAGACAGAGAGGAGAGAGAGTGAAATGTATATATATATAATCTGTTTTTTTTTTTTTTTTTTAAGGTCAATGACCTTTTTGCCCTTTAAAAAAAAAAAGGGTTATTACATCTGCGACATTAAAAATATGTATTTCCTACGTATGTTATATATATGTTGAGATTAAAATACGAGACTGCGCAACGAGGTGATATATTAATAGGTATATGTGGAGTTTGGATTTGGCATATAGATCCCTCGGTACTAGAAACCCTGTATACACCTAAACTGTGCAGGCCCGCATGCGTTAATGATAATTGGTGCATACTATATATATATATAACCATATGATTATGTAGGTGGTTTTTTTTAATGAATATTGTAATATTTATACTTTGATTTTACATCTTTTGATTGTGATGAAATGGTTATAATGAGTCAAACATTTTTACCTAAAAATCTGTTATTTTTAATTTTATCTAAATACAGAAGGTTCGTTTAATACTTTAAATAGTGGGTAATTTGTTTTTTTTTTTACCTAAGATGAATATTTTTATTATCTATTATCTATTTTTATTCAATATAATTTCATTAATATACTCCTAATATTCAAATTCTCGTTAACTTTTTCAAGTTATAATTTCATTAATTTTTAAGTCCCCATAACTTTAACTCATAATAAAGTTAATTTAAAATTAAAAAAAAGTAACATACTTTTTATTTTTGAACATAGAAAAAGAAAGTAAACTTGTGATCTTAGACTTAACCATAAAAATGTATTTAAATCATATTTACGGAAATTAAAGCCGTAACTTTTAGTAATTTTAAGTAAAAATATAATAAAATATTAATTTTACGAAATTAAGTATTAGATAATTTCTTTTTGGTCCTCAAATCATTATAAATTTCATAATCATTAAAATTCTTATTAGTTTTAATTACTTAAGAAAAATACTCATTAAAGTTTAAGAAAATTTGAAGCTATCTTGTTTAGAAGCTGGTTGAGAAATCACAAACCTTGACAAAAATTAAGTTCAACTGAAATCTCTAATTCAATGTTTAAAATAGGTTACATAAAATCACTCGCAGTTTTAAGTTCTCAAATTAATAACAAAACCATCCTCATACATTCACTTAGTAAATTTACCAATCTTGGCTAAATAATTTGAACAAGAAAAGAAAGTTAACAGAGTATATACACCCATCGAGGATTTAAGAGTAGAACACCATACACAAGCTATACAGCTTGTCTACCCATCAAGACGACTACCTCAAATAGTCAAACACCTGAAAATGGAAAAAATAAGAGGATGATCATTCATATGCAATTTTACCAAACTTGCATGGTTAATATCTTTTTCAAGACCCATTTATAAACTAAGTTTATAAAATAATTTATATCTAGAGTAATCACATATTCAAAACCAGAACCAGAACTACAAGATTGCAAATATCATAAATCAACCCGTCTCATGAGCTCACATCCTCTCATCACGAATTAGAATAACTTATACTACGTATACTAAGTACCCTATACCTGATACATATCCCAGAAAATTGGAGGGACACCTATGTATCTATTCCTACCAAATCTGAGGGGCAACTAAATACCTATACCTACCGAGTGAAGGGGGGTAATCAGAAAACTCTGTGCGGATCTACATGCTTCCACCGAGGGTGAGGATACTAGCCGCCCACTAAATACCGCGATGCCTAAAATGTATCTCATGTGTGATTCTATGTATATACAATATTTAACATTTCACAATAACCATGCATCAAGGAACTAATCAAATCATGGTTTAAAATCCCACTTGGCATTATTATGGGATTTACTATAACATGGGCAACAAACTATTGTATTACCATATAATCACAATTTAAAAATATGTATAAAGTTCACACATTCTAATCCGAGTATAATCCGATGTGTTTCCATAATTTAGCAAACTATCGTGTAAATCACAATTTTTTATAAATTAATTATAATGTAATTATAAATCAAAATAAGTATAAAATTAGGTAATTAAACCTCTACCTCAATATGGTAGCTATACCAAGCTAACCACGCTCGAAGAAAACTCCCGTTGGTCACTTGGGTGCTCGAACAATCGTTTCGGGATCTCAGTAAGCTCATTTGAAAAAGTGACTTTTCCACTGGAGCCTCGAATTGAGAAACGGAGGTCACCACTGAATTCAGAACATCCAAAAATTCTAGGTTAGGCATATAATTTATCAAAAGCGGGTCCCGGTGTTGGACCTGACATGTGGCACGTAAAACGACACTATTCATGAGCCACAAAATTTCGATTTTCATGCCATTTCAAAACATAGTGATATTTTATATTAAAATTCATCTCTAGACCTCACTTAATCCAAACTCGAACTCGGAATTCAATTTCGAGATCCCGAGCATTAAATAAGCTTAAAAATTCGAAAGTTACAAAAACACCACTTTTGGAAATAATTAGAAAAATATCTTCTTTTTCTATTTGAAAATGACCACACTTCTGGATACGGTTTTACTTCTACTAACCGTAATTATTCATAATTTTTAACCCTCTTTTACCTAATATAATTACCTCGGTTAAAATAATTATCTAACGAAAGAATTATAAAAATATCATTTTTTATAAAATTTGATAAAACGACCAAAGTTGTAAAAAACTTAATGGCGGCGAGTTAAGCCATAAAACCAATTAAAGGAGGTTGGTGATGGTAAGAGGAAGCTACATGTGCCAGTAGTGAGAGCAACCGACATCGAGCAGAGAGTATTTGGCTGAAAAACATTGTCGGAGGCGGTATATTCGGAGGCTCCGATCTCGGCCATCAGAGCTCAGTTTCTGGTGAGAGTTATCAGGTATTATTTATCGGCGAATGCTCCTCCCTGCGGGGCAACGTGTCTGGCCGGTGGAGGCAGGGTGCAGAGTGACAGGATAGAGCAACTTCGGCTCTCTTGTCTCTCCTTCGAGTCTTTGTGTGAAGAAGATGAAGAATTCCGGGACCTTTTAAGCAATTTTCATAAGCTGTAGCATTCATTAAAATATTTTAGATATTTTATTAAATTAAACCAGAAATTTCAAATTAAGAAATGCCACTCACTCTTAAAATTACTCTTCTACCCCTTATGATAACCGGATTTTACAATTAAATTCTATTAAAAAAGCTAAACTTCATATTAAGGTAAGTAAAATTTTTCAAAATTATAAGGTGACAAAATTAGTTCTAAATTTATCACTTAAAAAAGTAACGCAAATCATATTGAAAAATGTTTCATTTCACATTAAAATATTAAAAATTAAAACAACGTATGAAAAACAAAAAAAAAAGGTAAAATTGTCTATAAATTTAAATGAAATACTTTTATTCGTTCTACAAATATTGAAAATATTCTTGAAAACCTATTATATACATGAATTTGAATTAAAATATAAGTAAACTAATTTCCTTTTATGAATTGAATTCCATTGATCTAGTTATAGAGCTTCTTGGAGGAACTGGGTCAAAATTATGAGAAGAACACTTTGTATTGTGACAGTCGAAGTGCTATTCATCTGGTGAAGAACTCTGTTTATCATGCTCGGATAAAGTATATACAAGTTCAGTATCACTTCATACACTCAGCTTTGGAAGATAGAGTCTTGGTGCTAGAGAAGATTCCAAGAAGCAAGAACTCAGCAGATATGTTAATAAAGACAGTGACTATTGATAAACTGAAGTTGTATTCAGCTTCAATTGGCTTGCAAGCATGAAAAAGAGAGAGATAAGTTGCTACATTGATCGAATATAAAGACATAATTAGAATTAAGTCTTCAAGTGAGAGATTGTTAGTGGAGGAGCATTAAAAGCTCCATGTATCAGCCGTGTAAATAAAACATAGTTTTGCTCCGTGTAAGAAAAAGAAAACACGGTAAAGAAACAACCGGCCTTGCATTTTATATAGAAATAATGTGTAAATGATTGGTGAGGAGGTTAGTGATCCAAGCTTGTAAATAGTCGCCTTATTCCTTCATTCTAATCTTCCCAGAGTGTGAGAAATACCAAGTATTGTGAGAGTAAAATTAGAGTGAGTTTACTCTTGAGAGTTAGAGAAAAATTGGGTCTGAGGTCTGAATTGAGAGTGTTGAGTGTAAATACTTGTAAATGTTCATTTTCTCCTAATAGTAAAAATCTGCACCAGTTCCGTGGACATAGCCAATTTAGTGAACCACGCTAATTTTGTGCGTGTCTTATTTATTTATTTCGGTATTATTTTTCGTATTTTTTATCACTTTCACTATTGTTTATTTATTGGGAAGGTTATTCCCCAACAGTATTGACACCCCTAATTTTGATTAAGGAGTACGCGTTACTGTTAGTCTGTTATTTCGATTGTTTATTATTTCGATTGTTTCTTTTTTCTTTACTTTGTTTGGGCCATAAAATGTAGATCATTAATCTTGGTAGGTAGGTGATATATATTGCCAAGAGCCATTGGGTTTTAACTGCATTAATATTAATTCTTATTTGTAAAATATATGGCATGCTTATATGAGAATGAACTCAAAAACTTTTTGTTTGATTTCGGTGTCTCAATTAATAACCAATCAATGTACTAATTTTACATAATTTAAAATCTAATGAAATTACCTAATTTTTAACTTCATATTTTTTACTTAAAATTTTAATATGATGTGACATCAATTTATTTTTTGCCCATAAATTGGAACATTACACTTGTACATAGGAATTGGATTATACTAGAATGCCATAAAAATCACACAAAAATTGGGGTTTAATTAATCAAGGCTATGAAAGCATGAAAACCCGCTCAGTTTCTTGAAAAATATATATCACTGTTGTTCATGACACATTGTTTGCCTTAAAAATTACAATATTAAGCTACTTCTTCCTTTGCTTCAGCCCAATTCAATACATGCCTATTTGCTTTTTCCGCCTGTAATTATCCAAAATTAACAAAGAAATTAATTCACTTCAGATTAGGATTTATATATATATATATAACTTATGAATATAGAGGAAGCCGTACCTCTTTTTCCCAATCACAACGAATGGTAATGATGGCCAATATCAAGGTCTGAATTGCTGTCCCACCAAAAATCATGCCAGCCCAAATTCCCTGATTATATTCATTTCCGTAAGAAATTTCAGGACCCCAGCCATTATTAATATCATACAAGACTCGGTTGTTGATTTCATGTTGCCATTAATTGTATTACTTACCATAACTCCTTGGTGAAATCCCCATCCCATCAGAAACCCAAGCGGTACCCCAATGAGATAGTAGCAACCCAAGTTTATGTATGCCACATATGCTTGCCATCCGGATCCCACAGCCACTCCTTTATAGGAAAATTTTATCAAAAACAGTTAATAAAATTAACTTTAAATAGACAAATTCAGGTGAAGGGATCTCTTTATAAATTTAAAAATCAATCAAAAGTGTTTTAAAAAGTAATTATAAGTTTGAAGTGTTAATTACCAGAGAGGACAGGTTGAACACTGTTGAGGAGAATCGTAAAGGCTAAAAGAAGCGAGAGTTTATTTACTGCTTCAAGGACAGCTTTACTTGATGAGAATATGAAGGCAATCTCATTGTGGAATATCATAATCAAAAGCCAAAAGAATATTCCGATTACTATTGATGTTATTACTGATACCGTTGTAGCGAATTTGGCTCCTTTGCCATTTCCAGCTCCGAGCTCATTTGCCACTCTTACTCTGTATCATCAAAAAAGTTTGAAAATTAAAATTTAGAAAATAATAATAATTCATAATATCTCCTCTAATAATTACTAAACTAATCTTTGTAACATAGTCTACTTGTAGATTCTTTTCTTTAAATAATCACTAGAACTATAAAACTAAAAGCAATCATGAAACAGTCCACAAAAGACAAAACAAACGTCTCTATGTTATTTTATTTTTATGTTAGAAGTTGAAGTTCTTAAAAAAAATTAGACTAAATTAATGACTATCACTTATTATAAAGATAAAAGAAAATAACTCACGTACCCGTCATTACCAAAGTTTGAATCACTGACTCTTCCTAACTTGCACACATTCCTCAAACCTTGACCTAGCTATGGTTGGCAAATATCACATATATGTATGTACCTTTTATACTCATTCCTCAAACCTTGACATAGCCATGGTTGGCAAATATCACGTATATGTATGTACCTTTCAGAAATGCTATTAAAGTCCAAATTGACGTCCAATAGAGGAAACTCTTAGTAAATTACTAAATTAAACGTCCATATCTCTAGTTATATATATATATATATATAATAATTGCTTGTCTACTTGAGTAGAGAAGGACTTGCAACTTTAATTATACTTGTTGGGCAAGTAGTCAAAAGCAGGTATTGCACATTCTTTTATACTATGAGAAAAACAAACAGATAAGAAGCCGTTTCCAAATTTTCTTTCAAAAATTATCGCAACATGGTAACACCTTTATCATGTAAATACGTTAATAGGAATGTTATAGATATATAAGATCTGTGTACTATAGATATATAAGATGTGTGTCTGTTTTTTTTTTTTTTTTCTCTTAAGAATGGAGGTATGCATATATGGATACAATATATATATATCTACATATACCAATCCAGTGTATGTATATATAATATATATATATATATATCTACATATACCAATCCAGTGTATGTATATATATTACATATATTTTTATTTCTTGTATATATATCACATATATTTTTAAAAAAAACATCAGGTATTGTTTTGTCCAATTAAAATTGATTATACTCATCTTTTCATAGTAAAAATAAAAAAAAAAAGTATTAAATAATAAAATTTTATTTTTATTTATTTTTTTCTAACTACTTAATTTATGGTAACTACTCTCTCTAACTACTTAACTTATGGAAACTATTAGATAATGATTTAATAACTAAAAAAAACCTATAAATAGGTTAAAAAAAATAGGTATTGGATTGGGAAATATATATATATATATATATATTTGTGTATTATTCACATTAAAATCTAGAAAAGGAATTTCGCAAAACAACAAATCAAAAAGACGGGTGCTTTTTTCTACTTTTCAAAATGACATAGCAGTCCTTAACAGGCTGACTAGAACTTTGTACGTTCACATAATTTTAAAATGGACAGAGAGAAACAATGAGACGACTTTTTTATTTGATTTTGCTTGATAACGCCCTATTCAATGAATTAGACCACACACTGACACAAGACAAAGCAAGTTCGGCTTCTGGGTATATTTTAATTTTTAGCTTCAACTTAATTTTCTTTTATTATTACTGTTGTCTTTATTTATGTAAGAGAAATTTATTTTGATTTTACATGCAAACCTGCGAAACATGTATTCGGCTCCAAGTTTTGACCATGTATCCAAAACATGTTTTGTCTTTTTTTTTTCCTGAATAAGAAACCATGTTTTGTCTTATATACGTGTATATGTAATCCATTAAAAGACATGGAAGAACAATTCAGCAAAAAATTTCTTAATAAGAAACTGACAAGCAAATGGGCAAAGCATATGCATATGTTGGTAACTTTGTCGTGACTGCATTCATTTCTCAATAAAGCCTAAATAGCAAAAAAAAAATGTAATGACAAATTCAATTAACTTGCTTGGAACTTGGAATCATGGCAACCTCTATTATTAGAGTAATTTCGAATTTAACAATTATATCTTCTAAAAACTACAAGTAACGGTACTTTTAATTAGCCTAACAATTATATAATATTAGTAGCTCGCCGTATATGTGCGAGGCTATGACCGTAGTAAACGTTCTTTTTTTATAAAGGGTAAAAAAACGAACATCGATAATCCATCGACACAAAATAAAATGAAGGGAAAACGCTGCCAACATCGACCAATCTAGACAGTACCTTGAGAGACAGAACTTGAGAATACGAATATTGGTACCCACAAGTTGGACCGGTTGATAAAAATTGATAGATACTGAACCATATTGTTAATGCATGCAAAATTGATTATGTATGCAATGACGTGTGTGAAGTAACTTTTTTTTTTAAAAAAATTGTCGTGTGAATTAACTTTGAGGCTACGGCAGTTGGCTGTTTTGTGGACAAAAAACTTTCAGCCTTTACATCATTCATTTATAACTTCTCAATAATAATAATAAAAAGAAATGTTCTTTCGCCATAAATCTATTGTTGCTGTCTAATTTATTAATGGTTCTAGTCTAAAGCTCGTCCTCGTATGCTCGAATTTATTATGATATGACAAAACAAATAAGCCTGTCTCATCGGATATGAATAATTATCAAGCAATGGAATGATAGTCCTATATTTTTATTTTCTTTTTCTTTTTTATTTTTCCTTTTTCTTTTCGAGATCGATAGTCCATATTTTTAATCGGCCTCTCATATTGCCTATTATATATCTCTGCTGTGTGGACGAATTTTTTTTCGTTTCTTTCATATTGAAAAACTTGTTAATTTGTTAATATACTAAGATATGGTATTATGTATATCAAAAAATATATATATATATTATGATAAGACTGATCATGCTCAGAATGGACCCCACATTAACAATAATATAAGAATAAGATGAATTAAAAGTGACAAAAGATGAAAGGCCAAGATCAAAATCGTGGGCGAAGAGAATTACCCGGTTCCAGCGAAGAATGCCAGAGGAATCATCATCTCCCACCCGTTAATCGTCATGCTGCGCAGCATTTCAAACAACACGTACAACGTCCAATCCCCATTAGAGAATTCATTTTTAAATACAGAGTTTGTAGACATATAGAAAACGTAACCTCAGAATTCAGAAAACACATACCATCACATCTTCAAATAATTTTATATAATATACCTATACATGCTGTGCGTGAAAAAGTAAAAGATCCAATATTTATTACAAAGATGGTAAGTAATCGAATTCAAAAATGTAAAGAATCCAATTACAAAAACATTACCGAAAAAATGCGAAAAGAAAAATAGCAATAATAAGTAACGTACCAAATAGATAAAGCGTCCAAAGCAATCTCCGCGTTCTTCAGGTTTCCAGTCATCAATATCAGTATTCTATAATACCAATTTTCCAGGCTGTTGATTTGTAATAAAATTTCCATAAATATTAATGCAAAACTTAAGTAAATAGTACAAAAATTAAAAATTAAATCAAACATTTTTTATTTATTTTTTATATATTTTACCATAGCATGACCCCAGAAGAAGTAGAGAGTTTGGTGAACTCCCAGAGGCCAGAAAAGGCCTCGGTGGAGAAACCGGCCCAAGTGGTCGGGCAGCCGCCGCAGAGGGTGTAGCCCAGAAGCCCAAACACCAAGGCCCACCAGGAGAAGTTGATGGTGAGGGCGGTCCCGACGACGCCGAGCTCGAAACGGTACACAAAAAGCCAAGAGATGACAGCGTGCACCAGCAGCGCCACCAGCGACGCCCAGGCAATGACGCCCGTCTTCAGCTGGCTCTGCAGGAATCTCTGCAGGGGGAACTGGAACGCGAAGCTGAAGTGCAGCGGAATCATGCACATCGCCGCCACGCCCGACAGCTCCGCCACGTCGGACGGCTGCCCTAAGAGCTTTAGGACGGGCGTGGCGCAGAGGTAGAGAGGGAGGAGAAGCACGCAGCAGATGGATAGGACTATCCACGAACGTTGCATGTATACCCCTAACATGTAGTATTTCTTCGCCCCATAGGCTTGCCCGCAGAGTGTTTCCAGCGCGCTCGCCATTCCGAGCTGCAAACAATAAATAAATAGAATTAACATGTTGTTTGAGAAAAATCTCTATTTCAAAATATATATATATATATATATATTAGCAGTCGAATCAAGAGTAGACATGGGAAATTAGAGAATAATAATTTCTTTTTTTTTCAAAAAAGAAAAAGTTATTTGAGAAAATCTCTATTTAAAAATAAAAATATTGTTATAAAAATAGTTTTAATTTTCAAGAGTGGAAATGGGAATAGGGGAAATTACGAGTAGGCCGAAGTCGAATCCGACGACGACATTATTGGCGATGGAGATAGCGGCGAGCTCGAGGTCGCCGAGGTGGCCGGCGAAGGCCTGGGTGATGACGAGCATGGAGTAGTTGGCGAGTCGGCTGAAGACGGCGGGGCCCACTATGTGCCAGAGCTTCTTTGATTCAATCCCGACCCTCTTCCCCAGAGAGAGTTGTTGATCATCCTCAGTATCCTCATGATGTTGTTGTGGTTGTTGATTTGGTGACTGCTTAACTGAAGCAATGTCTTCCAACAACGGAACCTTGAGTGGTTCCTCTCTCTCGCCGTGAATTGGCATTTTTCTCCAACACCTTTCCAACCCTTTTCTAAGGGTTTTCAAGGCTTTATAAAGAGAGAGAGAGAGAGAGAGAACTAGCTAGTAGTGAGGAAAGGGTTTTCAAGTCATACATATATATGACTTATATGACGCCAAACACCCACTAGGCCTCTCGTTATTTGTTTATTTACTTAATTATTTTTCTGAATAACTTAAGCAGAAAAAATCGTTAATTTATTCTATATTAGTGTTTTTTTTCTCATTATGCTTGTATTAAGGTTCTAGATTAAATAATCTAAAGCCAAATCAAAGCATTTCATACATTTAGGGGAATGTATCCACTCTTTTTTTCGGTCTCTTTTACATTCTAGATTCCATTTTTAATCTAACACTTTATTTTAATAATATGGATAATCGTAGTAGAATACATATGTTAAACAGTGGATCATAGATCACGTAAAAGAGAATACATTTCGCAATTCTTTGTATATTTGTAAATGATATAAGACGCCTTTCTAAAGTATTTTTTTATTTTAAAAAAATAGATAGGGCAAGGCTTAAATATTATTTCGGTAATCCCTCTTTATAACTTTGCTTTTTTTTTTTTTTCTCCAATTCGTAATTTATCCTTAAGAAATCCAAATAAGGTAGTAAAAATTATCAAAATATACGTCCTTCTTCCCTTACTTGGTAAAGTTATTAATTATGTGTTCTTCCTATGTAACGTACTGTACGACTTACGATATACCTAGCTAGGCTGTAGACAACGAGGAAAAACGTTCTTAGCCTGCTGATTCTTTACCAAAATGCTTTTTTTTTCCTTCTGTGGGGGTAGTTGGCACTATATGACATATATGATTGATTACTCAATATCTTGCTCTAATACGTAACTTTATTTTTCTTTGTTTTGTTTACAAAGTAGATCAAGCTAGTTAATAAAAGATTTAAATAGTTATTATAACTACAGAAAAATATGTTAATTTGGTTTTTTACTTTCTAGTTTTTAAAAAAATTGTCATGATAAGTATTGAAATATGTTGTCTTAATATTTCCTTCAAAAAAAAAATGTT
Organism: Trema orientale; assembly: GCA_002914845.1. Lineage (NCBI taxonomy): Eukaryota > Viridiplantae > Streptophyta > Magnoliopsida > Rosales > Cannabaceae > Trema > Trema orientale. The sequence continues at coordinate 3,334 of JXTC01001049.1, read as the reverse complement.
GTCTTAATATATCTTGAGCGTGTCCTTAAGGCTCAAACATAAACTGATCAGGTGCATTTCTTATATCGATGGTTGCAGTAATTTATTAACTGCATAATCAAAGAGTTAAAGAAAAATTTTTGCAAAAGAAAAAGATTCTAATTCAAAATTATAAACAATATTACTTCTGAAAAAAAAAAAAAAAAAACATTTTCAAACTTAATATCGGTAATACTACAAGCCAGGACTAAATTGTCGTAATCCAGCTTCCTTTTTTCCTTAGCTCGAACCTTTGATGTTGTAGAGATTGATATTTGTCATTAGATGTCCCGAGCATAATATATGAACTACATGGGAAACCAAGTACGAATACAAAATTCTAATAAAAATATTACGAAACCAAGATTCTATCATATAGAGTATTAATAAAGCCTATATAAACATCATTTTAAAAAGAATAATGTGTTTACATATTTGTTTAGACCCGAAGTAATACTGAGGCGCCGCCACATCGAGCCAATCAACATATATATATTATATATATTCATATATGATAAGTGTAGAGATAAAATAAATTAAGAAGGGCGATGGTAATAAAGCCACGTGTTGGACTCTTCAGATTGCTGGAGCTGACGATCAAGTCCTCCAGCGAGCCACTAGTTCTCGTTCAAGTTATAGCCACATATATGATACAAGTATATATAACATAAGACGTACTGAATATTGCCCTTTTTTTTTAGGAATATTATCATTTTTATGTCTTGTATTTTGATATTTTATTTAAATTATATCTTATATTTTAATTAATGCTCTATCTTTTTAGAAATATTATACAAGAAAATCAGCTTTTACCGACGGACTAGGGTTAGCTCGTCGGCGAAAGTGACATTTACCGACGGGTTAACCTAATTCCGTCGGCAAATGATGGCCTAAAAAATTAGATTTTAGGACCTTTATA